>OX465096.1:66380093-66667593 GCA_949987625.1 Chalcis sispes
TTTTTTTTCTCTTTTTTTTTGAATTTAATAATTTGCAACGTAATGTAGCGGTTAATGTAAATGTATATTATCGAAATAAAGTAGCTTGTGTCTCGAGTACGAGGAAGTGATAACGAGTAAATCGATGCTCACATAGACTCGGTCCACTTATTGTACAATTTTTTTTTCCTTCAGACGTGAGAAAAAAGCCAAGGTAATTCTCGAATAATGAAATCCATTAAAATTAAATTATAGAGTACGATGTAATTAAATGTTGTAATGTTATTGTGCGCATTTGCAGTTTTTTTTGGACATTTCGAAGAATTAAATATTGGAAAAGTTTTTACAAAGTGTAATTTGATTAATTGAGTGAACAATAAGTCATTAAAATAGTTTAATTATTGTTTTGTTGTGTCTTTATTTCTTTTTTGAATTTTTTATGGTCGCAGCAGGAAGTGACTCGGTGTGATGAAAAAATTTTATCTCGTTAATTGTATCAGGCATCGTTTGAAAAATAATCGAAATACAGTATAATAATAAAAAAAATTGTTTGCGCGATTGTTTACTGAATTTTTATCAATTTCTCATCACACCATCGTTAACCTATATAAAAATGATTTAATACATATATATGTATAAGGCGATTTGAAAAATAATTAAAACACTAATTTAATGATTTAATTAATGAAAATTATGTTTCATAAGCGTAAACACTTCGTAAATTATGTAATATAAGCGTTTAATTTTTTTAAAGCTACATTTTTTTTTTTAAATAATTAATATTCAATTGCAATATTGACAACTTTTGCTTCTCCGTGTCACGTCAAAAACGGTCTCAAGTACATTTGCGCTCTCTTGACTGCATTGTCATAAACGATCGTAAATCCGTAAAATTCCATAATGTTACAAGAGTGTATATGTATATATAAAACCATCATCAAAGAGGTAACGCAAATGCACGGTGTTATTTATAGCTTCGAATTTAACGTAGTGTAGAAACACCGTGTTTGTTTACACGAGGATAAACGTATGAAAAACTCAACTCTTAAAATTTAACGTACCGATCGCGCGTTATCATAAAACTACGGCTAGGTAAGTGTGTACCAGTTGAATATCGTAATGATCTCAAACTCGCAACTGCTTTTATAACGCATTTAGGAAGAGAGAGAGAGAGAGAGAGAGAGAGAGAGAAATAAGCGTAAATCGGTTCACCTGGGATATTATAACACCTTGAAGAAAACTTATCGTTTTATATATCGGTACGCGTTATTTGAAAAATTTATCAAAATGGGTTATAACGACGACATTCTCTCACCGGTTAATGCACCTTTCCATCTCCTTTTTTCTGACTCACATTCGATCGTTGCTCTCGATCTTTACGAGCGTTCGCTTTAATACCGTTATACAATGAGTACACTTTGCCGTAATGAAAATCTCGATGTCTGTGTACATATACACATATATCCATATATCGTCGATAAATCGTCGTATAATATTAACGAATACAAGCGCGTAAGAAAGGACAACGTCGACGATGAGAAAAAACAGACAAAGGAAAACGTTAAAAAAAAAGAAAATAGTTTTTATTTACCTCTTCGTTAATTTTAAAAAGTTTATCGTATACTACGTGCATATAGCTACCGACAACGCGGCAACCGTTCTTGAATTTTACAATATTTTTGTCTACGGTTGACATTATGCCACGCGCGCGCTCGCGTATTGCGCAACGTATCGCGACTCATTATACTAATGTATACTCCGCGCTCTAAGGCTGTAATCTACTTATCTCTCAACTCTTTTACTATATGTTCTCTCTCTCTCTCTCTCTCTCTCTCTCCGTCTCTCATGTTCTTTTTATCATTCGCTCTTCTTTCTCTTATACTACACGACGACGACGACAACAACCTTCCCTTTCAAGCCCGCGAAACGACACTCACACTCTCTCACTCTCTCTCTCTCTCTCTCTTTCTCTCTTGCACTACCAACACGCCTGCATTATCTCACCTGTGCGGACTACTAACTCGTTCGCCTCGCGATCGCTAGGAAAGAAAGAGATACCAAGTTGAGTTCTATGTACGAGCCGTTGGTGTCGTTGATCGACTGGCCTCGATGTACTTTTGCTCGGGTGTTTGTGAATAAACGTGCGCATACGCGCGCGCGCGCGCGCGTGGGTATGTGTGTATGTGTGTGTGTGCATCTTGTTCGGCCTCAAGGTATATTCGACGATTCGCGGATCGTGTCGTGAGCGCGTATATATCGTCGATCGACTCTCCTACTTTTTTATTTTTTTTTATTTTCCTCTTTGCTAATGCAACTTTGTTCCGTGGAACACATTTGTGGTCTATTTGTTTCTTAGATATATGTCCCTTTTTGACAAATCGTGAAAAATGGATAAATTTTAACAACGATTATGGGTTAACGGCGTTATTTTTGGTACAACAATGTAGTCTTGCTATATAGCGTTTTAATAATATTTTCAAAAAATTTTACGAAAGAAATTGTGTAAAAACTTCTAATTTACGCGTTTTATATCGGGAAGTAAAACATTTTTAAAGTCTGACACAATCTTTATGAATATTCACACAGGCTTTAATGAAATTCACGGCGAGTTAAAATTTGCTTTTTTTTCGAGGATATTCCTCATTTAAAGATGACGTATTTATGTGACTCAAGTTTACTTTTCATCTGACGCATCTCTCGACGTTACGGCATGAATTTAAAACTTTCTTTAAAAACTCCGCGATTCATTTACAAATCAGTTTTTTTGTAAACACAAAAAAAAAAAATTAAATAAATAAATAAATAAAAAATAAAAAACAAAAAGCGTATTATCATATTTGCTTCAACGGCTTTCGTTGAAAACTCGAACGAGAGATTTATTGAAACTTTGTAAAAAATAAATTTAAATTACTTACAGATGGATATATTATTTTCACATAAAATACACATTATTTTAATTAACGCATGAAACATGTGCGTTACGTTAATGATATACAAAACATCGTGTAAATTTATTTTAAAATAACCGCGGTTAATAATTTTACGCTCGAGCTCGCGTTATTAATATTTATTCATAACTTTTACTTAATAAGCATCGACGTTAAGGACAAGCTACGCCGTCATTTTTTCGCTGAGTTTTTCCAACGATTTCACAGCGCCGATAACTTATGAAAAAAAAAAGTTAAAGAAATTAAATCAAAACTCCAATGAGAATACACATTTAATATATTTAATATACTTGGTTTGTATAACGAGTTGCATCGAGTATAAATGAAGCAATTTCTTGTTAAAATTATGTTAATAATTTACTAAAATGTCGCTTCGAAATGCGTTTCTTACACGCATAAATATGCATAAAAGTGTACACGAACCGAATAAAATCACTTTAAACGTCTTTTATTATCGAAGAAAAAAAAAAAAAAAAAAAAAAAAAAAAAATTATGTCGCGGAACGGCGAAGAAATAAAACCAGATATAGAGAATCGTCCCTCAAATCATTCGATATTTCTATACATAAATCCACGGTATGCGTATATCCTGAGATCCAAGTATATAACGAATGTGAACGAATATACCGACTATATTCTCTCTTTTTCCGAGAATACAACGTTTACCGATTTTTTTCGAAATCAAACGTATCCTTATATACACTTTTGCTTCTTCTTTTTTTTTTTTTTTTTTTCTTTATTTCTCGCTCTTTTTCCCGCACACTTCGACAAAATAATTTATGTAACAAGGTGCGCGCGGATATTTATGTAAAACATTGTTAGCACACACGGGGTGTGTTTGAGTTTTAACGATAACCGATATACACACCGTTAATTTAATAAATAATAAAGATAACGCGGATAGAAAATTTTATGGTAAACCTCAACGAGCGATATAATGCGTCGATCGAGTGTCTCGAGATACACACATATATGTATATATATATACACGCAATGGATAATTTTTTATCACGAGGGTAGGTTTCAAGTACTTTCACTCTTAATGCGCTAATTGTCGCGCTTAAGCATAAATTAGAATTTGTTTAAAAAAAAAGGTAATCTCCACCGCAGGCTCAACGCACTGTAGTTTACAATTTAACGATGTTTTTTTTTTATTTTCACATTGGTTATTACGGTCGTGACGAGCGTTTTACATGCGGATCATAAACTTTTTCTCAAAGGTCGAGATATAATTTATCTCGCGTAACGCTACTTAATACTTACGTAGGTCGTAAAGAAATGAAAAATCGTAAGGGAATAAATTGTTTTATAAGAAATTTTATAAGCGTTTACGTTAAGTATACATACACGTGGATTTGTTTTGTTTATATACCACGAGGACAATCGACGACGACGGGGTTTTGTTCTCTATCTTTTTATATCTCGCGCACGAGTCGCGTAAATTTAACATCGGAGGGTAATAATATATAGAGAAGGAGAAAGAGACATTCGTTGCAATTTAATGAGAAAATGTCGAGTCGCGCGTTGTCTATGCATACTTTTTTTTTTTTATTTTAAAGGGGAGAAATTTTATCGTTGAATTCTTTCGAGTAGTTTGCGTTTGGTTAAATACGGTTAATATAATTTATCGCGTTGCGTTATTTTACTTAATGTACGCACTTGGCTTGCTAAAATTTCCATTGAATTTATAAATTTGTTTTTTTTTTTTTTTTTTTTTTTTTTTTTTTTTTTTTTTTTGCTTCTATTTCAAAATACCTTATTCCTTTTTTTTCGATAATAACTCTTTTCGGTTATTAACGGTTACCGTTAAGTTTTGTCAAATAAATAATATTCCCATTGCCAAATTGAGAAAATTACGATTTTAAACTCTAACCTACTTAATATTAAACTTAATCAATAACATTAAAAATATTAAATTTTCAAATTTTCAAAAAATCAAATTTACAACATATCCGAACCGAGACAACGCTTAAACATTCTAAAAAAATGAAGAAGAAAATAAAAAAAAAAAAAAAAAAAAAAAAATAGACCGAAGGAGAAAAAAACACAGCGAGTTATGCAGAGGCAAATAGAGCTTATATATTGCCGGTTATCCGTCGGTGCGTTAAAAGAGCGATTCGGTCGAGCGAACGCTCGCGCTAAGCGAACGGCCTTGTGCCGCGCGTTCGACGCCATTTTTCAATTTTCCTACCGACGAACGATGGATACGAAACGCAAATTTCCTTGCGCAAGGTATGTGCATGTATATTCGTGTATATATATATACATATATATACAATCCCTTCTTCCTTCACTTTTATTCGTATCTACACTCGTTTGTTTCATTTCTTGGGCTTTTTTTTTTTTTTTTTTTTTTTTTTTCATTTGCATGGTTGCGCACTTTATTTTTTGTCTCTAGACTTTATTACCCTTGCCGTAAGATTGTTGAGAGAGTTTAAGAATGAAATCGCTATTGTACGGAAGTTTCTTTCTTTCATTTTTTTTTTTTCTTTTGAAGAGTGAATTAATTAATTTATTTTTTTTGTTATTTATCGATGGACGTTACGAAATTGTATCATTTAACGAAATATGGCACACATTTATTCTTCATACCAGAAGCATTCGATACTTCTTACATCCAGAGCAGATTTTACTAAAAAAGAAAAAAAAAAATTGTTCCCCTTCGATAAGGCAACGATCGATACACAAAGATTTACGATACACGAAATTAACCATCGAATCGAATTACAGTTCGTTATCTAGCAATTTTTCAAAATATAACGTATTTCCATCTCCCTAAAAACAAAATGGCCCCTTATTACTATAAACATAAAACGATCGTCCATAATTGCATACGCGGGTGGAGTGGGGGAGGGGAAGCTTTTGTTCATTGTTAATTGAAAATTTATCGTTTACGCAGTGACGTTTCCCACGTCTAACTTGCGCGTACAACCGTTTAAGAATATCATGGCACGTATATACATATATATGTATGTATATATACACACGTTATTTCTCTCTTCCTTCTTTTAATATTTTTTATCTTTTTATATTTTTTTTTCTTCATCTTTATCTTTTTCTATTAAAAGGAGCGACTTTCTATACGGTTTCGGTCGATCGCGGCGAAATTATCCATTGTTACCGAGCCAAGTGGAGCCAAGAAATTATTACGCTTATAATGCGAGTAAGCGAAATAATATCGCGAGAAAATCAGAGGGAGTTTGGTAGAGTTGGCTTCTTATACCTTCTTTTTTGTTTTTTTCTTTTACACACACACACACACACACACATATATATATATATATATATGCATGTATGTTACTGATACATATGTGTGTGTTTATCTGTACAGTATTATATATCCTTAAAGGTAAAATAAGACTTACGTCACGATGAACCGAATAGCGGTTTTCTGCGCTCTATTCTAACGCGTATAAATATATGTGTCTATTTGTGCGGCTTATTCTCGGGACTCACCTGTAAATGAAAAATAAAAGAAGGATCATTAGCTTTGTAGAATTCAAAATGGCCAATTATATCAGCCGAATAAAGCATTTATACAATAACGTTTTTTGACTTTATTTTTCACCTTTAAAACTTTAACTTAATGCACATATATATATATATTTTTTTTTTTTTTCATTGTACGTATTATGAACGGTAAGACGTTGAGTTGAATTGTGAGATATTATATGTTTATTGTTACGTTACCTTTAAAAGAAGTGAAAATTTTTTTTGTAATTTAGAATTGGGTATAACATTTTTTTCATCTTTAACTCTATAACTTTAATGTCTAGTCGAACGACTATTTTAAAAAAGAATTATTTACTAAACTATAACTAAAAAGAAAATCACATTATCCCATGAAAAATGTTTATTATAAAGAAAATTAAAAAAATAAACGAATGCCTCTCGCTCGTTCGTTAAATTGAATATAAACGTTAATAAAATAAAGAGGAATAACTTCCTGTTCGAAATGAAGTAATAAGAATGAATAATCCGATCGAAGATATCGATAGCATTATCTTCTAATTGCAAATAAATAGTTATATCGTGCGTCTCGTAATTGTGCAAGTTGTGTTGTGTATATGCGCACATATATACATATACATGTATATGCATGCGTTCTGACATAATGTAGCAATTTAAATTCAGACGTACAAAGAGTCTTACCGCGCGGACGCATAGAGAGAGAGAGAGAGAGAGAGAGAGAAGAAAAAAGTCTATCTCATTCTTTCAAGCAGAGAAAAAATTTAAATATACGTATATATGTACGTGCATGTATACATATATGTGTATGTATAAAATACAACACTTCGTCTTTCTTTGTTTCTTTCTCTCTCTCTCTCTCTCTCTCTCTTACTCGAATCTTATCAGGCATATTTAGCGAGAGCATTCTAATGAGTGTACATTGGAGTTTAACAGTGCAGGTGGACTTTTTCTCGCTGGAAGCTCGCGCCCCTTAAACCTGTCTCGTTTCTCTCCTCTCTCTCTCTCTTTCCGTGTTTTCCAACCTCTCTCTCTCTCTCTCTCTCTCTCTCTCTCGCGAAATTAATTGCGCAACGCACTTTTTTTAATTCGCGTATATATGTTCGAGCGCACGTCGGGGCGCCTTATCCAAGTGCATCGACCCCCGCCTTTACTTTCAATGTGTTAGCGCGTACATTATACAGCAGGACGTTAAACAGGACACACCGATACGTAGCTCTCGGTTGTATTCTCTCTTTCTCTCTCTCTCTCTCTCTCTTTTTCTCTTTCGCGAAGAAACAGCTATTGTGAATGCGCGCTCGCGCGCTCTCGATTTTATCACGGGGACGTAAAGAAATCGACGAGCGGAGATTAGAATCGCACCTTGCCTACAACTTGCAAAAGCGAGAAGGAGGGAGAAGGAGAAAGAGTTAGGGAGACTAAGTACATACGATGGAAAGAAAAGCGTGTGTGTGTGTGCAATGGATGAAAGAGAAAGAGAGAAAGAGAGAGACAAATATATATTTATTAAGAGACGGGAATAAGGAAAAGAGAAAGAAGGATGGAAAGAGAGTGAGAGTTATGTGAGCGGAATACAGAGAAAGAGAAAAATAATGGGAGAGGCGTAAAAGTATACGAGTGGAGAGTATCAAAGGAGTACAGGGAATGGGAAAATTAACGAGAAGAAAAACTCCGTGGATTCTCATGTATATATAACGCAAGGGCCAATTTCACGCCGTTTAATCTATTTGCCATTAATTTACCGCTTTTGTTGATCTTTCTTTTAATTTCGTAAGAAAAGAGAAAGAAAGAAGAAGTAGGATATCATACGAGACGTAGATTGTTTCAAGAAAAATTTCGTATGGCACAAGTTGTTTGTCAAAATAATTTGCCACTAATTAAATTTGTTGTGAAACTATTTCAACTGAATTTGTATTACGATCGGTGTTCGAAATTTTAGATGAATTTTAATTATTTGAATAAATTAATTATACGTAAAATATTCTTTATAAACTTTAAATATAAAATTTATTAAAAATGAATTATTACTGCATCTAGTTTGTAAATTTTATGCCGTACACGCGCGTTCATTTTGTCGATGCGATCCGATATAATCTATGTATATTTTTTGTTATTCATAAAGTATTCATGCGACATTTTAAGTAGATTTAAAGAAAGTAATTCGACGGCAATTTAACTGTCGTGTCTCTTACGCAATAAAAGCATATTAAAAAACTTACTTAATATCTCAAACGTAACGTATAACGTGTAATATTAAATTTCAAAATTATTATACGGACAAGTTAATTATTCACGTTTAAAAAAGTCGATGTGCCGCAACGTCCGATGACTATAAGAAAAAAAAAAACTGCATAACGTTATACATAAAAATAAAGATATAAAAAACAAAAAAAAAAAAAATAAATAAAAAAAGAAGTAATTAATTCTTTTACAAGTGAATCACCGCCAACAATAATACTTGCAGATTGGTTCACGGATAAATCAGAAAAGCAATACTGCATTTTCGCCAAACAAACACGTCGACAATATATATATATATATATATATATATATATTCGTCGCTTTAATACATCATTTGGTTGACAATATATATTATAAGCGATAAATATACTCTAACCGTACGCGTTAGAAAAACACTTATTCCAACGGTGGCGATCTTTGCTTCCTCGTACACTCTTTTACCTATATATGCATATGCATTTATATACGTAAACACGCACGCGCGTGTGCGAATCGCGTATTTAACGCGTGCGGGGTGTGCGAGGAAGGAGGGGGGGGGAGGGGGAGGGAACGTACACATACCTCAGCCAATTCAACGTGGGTGTAAAACTCCTCGCGAGGCAGTCCGTTGGCTGAGCGTGTAAATTAATATTAATTAAGGATGGGAATCGCTTAGGGCGCTCGCCGCTAACGTGTCGAAACAATGTGCGTATGCGTTATTGTACTATCTTACCGTGTGTCTTAAATACATTTGTGTATGTATATACCTGTATAGGTATGGAGGTTATAACGCGTTGGTGTATGTGTATATTATGGTGTAACGGGACGATTTTGTTGAATATTTACATAAAGTGTTAAGTCTCGTGTGAAAATTATCATAACGTTATATTTAATCCACGCGTTAACGTGCATTATAATGTACACATTTAAGATGTAAACTATCGGAATTCGTTTAAAGGCATGGATTAATAAAAGTACTTGGAGAGATCGGAAGAGTTTCGGAGATAGAAATAACATTACGTTCTAGCTAAAAAGGATTACTTTGAAAATGTCAGGTGTGTTGTAGAAGTGTACATTTGCCTATTTTTTTTTAATGTTTGTATTGGTGTAAAAAACGATTTTGTGCCGAAAACATTCAATATTCAATTTTATATTTGTATCAGAATTTTTGATAAACTTTCGATAATGTATCAAGAGTCACCTCTTCTATTTTCACATAAAATTTATAAGTTATATAAGATTATTTTAACAATAATCATCATGTAAATTATTATTTTTCATTAAATATATCTAAAACAAAGAAAAATTAATAAAATTACGCATAAAAGTTTCGTGTACGCAAATACATGTTAAAAAGTAGTTTTTCTTTCAATCCTATTTCGTAAAAAAGGAAATGTTGCGATAGCAAATAAATTATGCTAATCTTGCAGTCCTATATAGCCGATGATTGAACAATTTTTAAAACATTATAAAAAACAAATAAAGCTCGGATGTACGCAAATATTATAAACGCTTGACATTAATATTTGTAACTTTCTTTAAAATATGTCGTTTCTCCTGATATATAATTATATAAATATTACAGTTTAATTAAATTAAGGTAAAGATTTTTTTTATTTTTTCATAAAAAAAAAAAAAAAGAAAAAAGAAAAAAACGCGCAAAAAATTATTTTTCGCATCGTAAAAGTAAAAGAAAGTTACGAATGAACGATAATTTATTTTAATGTTATACGCAACTGTTTGAAGATATAAGTTAACGCAGCTATAACAAGTTAACGCGGATACAAGTTAATCGTTAAAATTAAAATATCGTTTAACCTAATGTAAATTGTTTTTCACTCATCGTAATTAACTAAAGATTTGTTAAATTCCTACCACAAATAATTTTTTTTATAAAAAGTCGTTGAAAATTTTCTAAAACTTTTCGTTTTTCATCTTTGAATAACAAAAAAAAAAAAAAAATTAATAAGTAAAGAATAAACAAACGTTTAAAACGACAAAAAGTATAAACTTTCTCACGGTTCAATACATCAAGCATTAACCTTACAGAAAATCGTCTCTCGAGTCAATCGGACGCCCGAAGATGCGTCAAGCGTAACGCGCGCCTCATTCCAAACAAGGCTACTACTTCCAATGTTATACTTAACCGCATCGACACACACGATCAGCTCGTAGAAAACAATTATAATAAAAGGAAAGAGAAAGAGGACGGGATAAAGAAAGACACACATACCCGGGTCTTATGTATGTGTGTATATATACATACATAAATATGAAGAAGTAAAATATTTTCTCTGTAATTGCGCGGCGCGCGATAATCCGCCGGCGGCCAGAGCCCATGGAAAAGGATTAAAGACGAGGAAAGAAGAGATCTCGAGCGATTGTATTCCGGTATTACTCGCTCCCGCTCGCGCCCGCGCAATTATAAAATGCCGATACGCGATTAAGAAAAAGAAGAAGAAGGAGAGAGAGAGAGAGAGAGTATCTTCTTTCAGTGGCGGCGGCGAGAGACCGAGGAAAACACCGCGGTAGTTGACAGCCATTGTTAATTGGCAGCGTACGGATTCGCAATTAAGATTAATAATCCGAGAAATTCTCTCTCTCTCTCTCTCTCTCTCTCTCGGCCTTCGATGTATTTTTATTTATATGTACTTTTATGTATACATATATATATTTACACATATATACGTGCACATGTATACATGCGTGTATTTATTGCACAAAAGACGAGTGTTATACACGATGACGTTCGATTGTTTCGTATCTCACAGGTGTTCGATCGTGAACAAAAATATTACGCTTGTTTTTTACGAGTTTGTGTATTTAACGTGCGATTTCTATGTTGTATTTATATATGTATTACAGTGAAAATGCAATATTGTCGAGTAAGAACGGTTACTTATTAGTAGCAGACGTTGTTTTATACATGTTTTTCAGATATTTTTCATTTACCGATGATACATTTGTCGATATGTTTACACGTTAGAGTTGTAAACGGTGACGAATAATCACGTTTTTATCTCGGATGTTTATTTGTTTACATCCAAGTAATTACGATTAATGCGATCATTAATCGTTATATGTCTTTTAGTCAGCTATTACGGCATCCAAAAAGTACACAACAACGCCACATATAAACACGTAACAATAAAAATAAACATCGACGCATACGCGCACGTTTACGTAAATAATCTAATCTAAAAATTCACAACGAGGATAACTCGTAAAGCACAAATAAAATCGCTCGTCCCGTCCGAAGAAGCTTTCCAGACATCAAATTCATCTCCGTATCCTCGTGCACGTACGACGACGAGATGAGGACAAAAGCGGTAGCGAATGTCGCAGTTGTCCTTCCGATACGCGAACATCGAACGTCTCTCCGTTTCATCTTATCTTAACGAAGGTACATATACAACCAGATGACAACATAACAACAAGAGAGCGAGAGAGAAGACTTTTTCTTTGACATCACCGTCCGTTTGTTCTTTTCATTCCTTGCTCGTTCGTTGTTAATTTTCAAATGGCCGATAGTGGGATGATCATCTCTCTCTCTCTCTCTCTCTCTCTCTCTCTCTCTCTCTCTCTCTCTCTCTCTCTCTCTCTCTTGCGGGAGTATATATATGGAGAAGAGTCTCCACGGTATCTTTATCGAGGAGGATTACTTTATATAAACATAAAGGTCTTTTACCCTTTGGGCCTGCTGCCGTTTCTTCTCTTCTTCTTCTTCTTCCTCTTCTTCTTTTGTAGGTAAGGATATGTGTGATACACCGTATGGAGTGAACGCGTGCGCGCGCGCGCTTTTGTATATATATAGATTCGAGAGAAATTTTAATAGCTTCCTTGCTATCCTCCTTATGAGATACGGAGGCATTGAATTTAAATGCGCGATACGGTGAGATCGATACCGAGAGTCAACTCTCTTCGATGAGACTATACTCTTCGCGTGTGTTTGTTGTATATATATACAAGTGTATATACATATACGTATACGAGCGAACCGTTTGAGAGAAATGTTCGAATAATAGCAGAGATATATACTACTAAAGAGATGGTACAATTTGATTTTATTGAGATATGTGATAGCTTAATTGTCGTCGGTATATCGAGACTGCCGATAACAAAAAAGAAAAAAAAAAAATCATAACGTGCTTTGATTTTTGTTTTTTTTTTTTTTTTTTTTTGTTTTTTTTTTTCGCGAATGCGAGAAAAAGTAAAAACGTTTGAATTATGACACGTCTAGTAAGTTTGCGTTACGCAACTTGCACATAAGCTGATGAAATAGCTCTTAACCTGCTACTTTTAATTTATACATGAAATTTGTGTTCGGAAAGTTTAGTTTCGTTTTCTTCTTTTTTTCTTTTTTTTTTTTTTTTTTATAATTTTTTTACCTGTATGCATGGATTAAATTGAACGTTATCAACTACTGGTTCGCCTGATATATTTAGTTGACCAATCAATTTAAATGAATTTTTTATATCCGCCATTAAGCTGTTACATAAACTATCATTTTTTATTTATTTATTTTTTTTATTTTGACGAGATTGGCAAAAAATTTCTGAATAAACAACGACGAAAGTGACATTTTTACTCGACTCGTTTTCATTTTTATGCAACAGAATAATTTCAAATGAAGAAGAAGAAGAAGAATAAAAAATTGTTTTACATAAGAATCGATTTAAAAATAACCGTCGCGATGATATCTGCATGTATTCCGGAATACTTTAAAATTCAGAAGAATCCTTAAACATATGAATCACTTTTTATAGACAAAAGACAACGATCAAAGTTGTAAAAGAAAAAAATTTTTTTAAACTAATACAAAAAAAAAAAAAAAAAAAAAAAAAAAAAACAGTTGTTCAACTGACAGCGAAAATTTGTAAGCTAGTACTACACCTATATATTTATACATCAGTCAATAAAGATTCGTTTATAAATTAAATCGTCGGGTCTTTCTCTCGCCTTTCAACTGCAACCATCTAAATATCGTGAAAATTTAAATACGAGAATTCGACGTTTTTAATATGACATTATAACCGCGCGCGAAATCTCGACTGTTGCATAAGCCGCCGAAATAAAACGACGAAGTATAATATAACGAGAGGCGAAAATTTCAAAAATCTGCATACTATATATCCAATTTCCGAAAGGCTAAAAAGGAGACTTGAGTGCAGATACCGATTTACACAGAGCGCCGATATAACCGTTCGCTAAAACGTCGATTCGCGCGCGCGCGCGCGCGCTCGCGAGTGCGTATACATATATATTTATTATAAACATACGGCCTTGCCTCTCTCTCTCTTTCTCTCTTTCTCTCTCTCCTTTATAATTATTCAGAGTCGAACACTCGTCGCTTGGCACTCGGGCGCGTTTGTAATACCGGTTTATTATGCCGATCGCCGTCGAGCGTTTTATTATTACAGATCTCGGGTGAGAAAGGGAGCGAGAGAGCGAGAAGGAGAAAATTGCGAACAACGTCGACGACGACGACGACAACGACGGCCTTGCTGTCGCATTCTTGCTTCCTACTTCGGCCTTTTATTCCCTCTGAATGCGCATGTGTGAGTGTAGGATATACGCGTAAGTTCGAGAGCGCGTTATTGTTATTTGTATACCCGCGTGCTGTTTTTCTTCCTCCTTTCGCGAATATACATATACATATACATTTATTCATCCATATCTATGCATATTTTCATTTTATTTTTATTTCGCTTCCGGGTTACTCATCCGTTTACTTTATTCTTTTTTTTTTGTTTTTTTTTTGTTTTTTTTCTTTTTATTCTTTGCACAATCGTGCCAATACACACCGATATGATTTCTAATGCGTTAATATATTGAAAACGCAATAATCGCAGGAAATAATTTACTTTTATTTTTTCCGAAAAAATATTACTACTATATCAAACCGTGAATGCTTTATTTTTATTATTATTTTGTTTTTCGTCGCGTTTCTGCGGTGTGCAAATGTTCGTCGTGCGATTTATGAAAGAACTATCGAGAGAATGTGTATAGCGGTAGACTTTCGAAAAGTATAAAAAAAAAAAAAAAAAAAAAAGAATCGCATTCTAATGGCCTACATTTACGATTGCGTTTGAATGCCGATTGCGTACTGCCGGTCTCTCTACGTATCTCTCAAATGTATATCGGTAACGAGGAATTATTAATCGGGATTTATTATCGAATTATATTTATGTATGTGTTTGTCTTATTTATACGATTTTACTTATTTTTAATCGATTGGTATATATCGGTGAATTAAATTTATTATAATATAAAATCAACTTATCCTAAAATTGATATAATTTACTGTACAAAATATCGGTTAAATACAATCTATAAAATAAAAAAAAATATGTATATATATATATATTTTTTTTTTGCGTACAATATTTAAATTCGTTAAATTATTTTTATAAAAAAAAAATAAAAAAATTTCTTAACATTTAACATAATCGTTTACACATTATCTTACTCACATTATAATTAGATTAAAAATATCTTTCATGTTTCTTACTATCGAGAATCGAAAACGTTACGATAAATGTACAGTTTTTGAGAAAATAAAAGCACGAAGCACAGCGACGGAAAACAAACAGAGCTATATAGAAATGCGAGAGCGCGCGTAAAAAAAGCATCGCACGGTATATAAGATTCCAGTCCGTAAGAATCAAAGAAGAGTTCCGTAAATCGAAGGCTAGAAAAGAAAGAGAGAAGGACCGTTCGAATGCATAATTCATATACGGAGAAAGAAACTGTATAGACACAAAGTCGCGAATGGTTAGAGCGCTATATGAGCGGATGCAAAGCGACGCGGAAGACTCGCGGTTATATCGGCAGATTCTTCTGACACGGTGTATCTCTCTCTCTCTCTCTCTTTCTCTTTCTCTTTCTCTGTGCTGACTATGTTTTGTAAGTTTTGAATATCCTCGTGCGCGGTCTATGGCTACCATCCCATTTTCTTTATTTTAATTTTTCTTTTTTTTTCTTTTCCTAATATTTATCTTATTTTTCATTCTTAAACTTATACAAGAGAGAAAGAGAGAGAGAGAGAGAGAAAGAGAGAGAGAAAACGCACCTGTTAATACCTATCGTTCCGCATACACCGTTTAAGCCGAATTTTTTCTTTTTTAAAAATCCACTCGAGAAGCGCTTACGAGTATAATCACATGTGCATATAACACTTATGTGTGTGTGTGTGTGTGTGTGTGTTTATGTGCGTATTATACATCGCCGTAGCTCTCTGTTTAAAATTTTAAATTTCAATACTTATCGTTTTTTTATTTCTTTTGCATACGCGTGCCCACATTTATTTATATACGTGTGATCATGTGTGCGCCTGTATGCGCAAGATATCTAACGGTTGCTCTTACGGAAATGACAATGAGATAACGTATGATACAGTTATTCCATGTGCATTCGCGCTTTTAAACACTGTTGCTGCGTTACGATTCTTTTTCTGTTTTTTTTTTTTTTTTTTTTTTTTTTTTGTTTACCCGTTCGTATACTTACTTTATAGCGGCTATAATTTTTGTTTTCGTTTCGTTTGCAATGACTATAATAACGCTGTTTAATACTGTAAAATATGCAAATAAGGAATAAAATAGAGTTTTAGATGCGTAATTGTAAACTTACACATTAAGTTAAATTGTACACTGTAATATTATTTCTAAGAAATTGTACAAAAACTCGTAAGGATATTGTCATTTTCAAAATACAATTATTTTTCTCTCGTCTCTTAACGTATTAATTCGTGATTTATATTGAAACTTAAAAAAAACAAAAGAATCTCTAATTATTTCCCTATGCGTTCAATGAAAGCCGTTCTTATATATATTAACCAAACTAATTTTCAAACACGACATTCTAATATCACCGGCAACATGAAACACATTCACTCGCGGACGAAATAAAAAGAAAAAAAAAAAAAAAAAATTAAAAAAAAGAACGAAAGTATTTAACAGGTTCGCGATCGAGTTTTATACATACATATACATATAAGCGTATATATAAGCGGCTAGTTCTACAGATATAAAAGCCGATATACACATACCAACCAATGTCGTACGTCCGCGCGAAAGATTTGCGATCGAGATATTGTTGCACGCGCTCGCGCGCCGCACCGAATTAATAGAAAGCGATATATATATATACATAACCGTTGAGTTGCAAAACTCTTCGATTAAAAACAAAAATAAAAATAAAAAAAAAAAAAAAAAAAAAAAATGAAAAGAAGAAAAAATAAAAGTGTAACGGTCGGCAGGATTTTGTGAGATACGTAAAAGTTAGTCGCTGTTAATCTACGCGATGCTTTTATCGCTCGTATATAAAGAAAGCGAAACTAATCCGAGCGCTTGGTTTTCGATGAGCAGGAAACATATGCTTAAGAACATAATGAATGGATAAAAAAGTGACGAAATATTTCGAAGATTGTTTCATTTCTTCTTTTTTTTTTTTTTTTTTTTTTTTTTATTTCAATTATTAATGCGCCAAAAAGGTTTCAAATGATTAAATTTACGTTTTTTGCGTCATACACCTCACGTGAGTGATTGGCTGTCGTGAATAGTAGAGCGGAATATAAATTAAAATTAAAATGGAACGTTTACTCGTACATTACTTCGTTAAAATAGAGAGGAAGGGAGAGAGAGAGAGAGAAAGAGAACGAGAAAGAGAGAGAGAGAGAGAGAGTTAAAGTAAAGTTAACTAAAGATTTTATAAAGGTTAATTTAAAAATTTTTGTTTTCTATCTTTTAAATATTCTTGATGAAAAATACGAATTTAATAAGCTTGATAATTGAAATGACATTGTCCAATTATTATTAATAAAATTGTCAATCGAATTGCTCGAGAAACTTAATAAAATATCAAAGTAAATTATCACGAATTATAAATGTTACGGGTTTTACGCTTACTTATATAAAATTTATACAAGTGTAATGCAAAGTAAAATGTTTCGATTCGATTTAAACAGCTGATAATTATTGAGATTTTAAATTATTTTAATTAATAGCGTAAAATATTAAATTTTAAATTATAACAGGATATTGGCTTATACGTGTGACGCACTCGCCGTCCTTGTCCGATCGAGTTTCGTACTAAAAATTTGAATAATTCATTTACAACGATTGTTAAAAGTGCATTACTCAATCGTTAAGTTACACCGCTAAATCTTTATAATCGCACGAAAAGCCGATTAAAAATAAAGGCGAATAAATTCGCTAATACTTACACCGACGGTCTCAAAAAAATTCAAAGAAATAAACGTATATTTCATGCCCACGATTGAGAACTATTCCCGAGTAAAAAATATTTTGGTTTGCCAAACTTTAGGTATGGTTAAATTTTATCTAAACTTGACAAATGAGACGTTAAAGGTTATGGGAAAAGTTCTATGAAAGTTTAGATAAAGTTTAGATAAAGTTTGTCAGAACTTTATCATAAGTTTGCATAAATATAAATTTTAATATTAAAAAATTATCCATGTGCGCGTAAATTTTTGAAAAATATACGTTAAACTTTGAATTAACTTTATTTAAACTTTATCATTACGTGCATACACTAAATAAATATATAAGTAATGCCCACGATTGAGAACTATTATTATGAACAAATGAATGAAAGAAAAATATAAAGGAAGAGAAAAATACACTTATAATTAGCATATTTTGTGTAATATTCTCCTTTGTTCGCGCGGAAGAAACGTTTCACGGAAGTCTTACGTATACATATACGTAAACGTATACGTAGATAAACGTATATGCATAACGCGCACGCGTGTGCTTATAGAAAGTGTGTACGCACAAGCGTGCAAATATATAATAATTCGCGAGTGATTTTCACATCACAAATTCTATTTAATAATTAAAAAATAATAAAATAAAAGGAAAAGATAAATAAAAAAGAAAGACGGTTGGCTTTTCTTTTTTTATCTCTCTCTCTCTCTCTCTCTCTCTCTCTCTCTCTCCACACACTTTTAATATCAAATGCACACACGTGCTTATGTGAATATATACGGTAAGATTGATAAATTTCGTCGCACAAAGGAGCAGGAGACAGTCCAGGAGCAAATTGTCTCCTTTCTTCCACCTCGCCGATTAATTATTTTCAGTAAAGTATGAGAGAGCCGTATGGATATACGGTATACACGCGTCACCGCGTGCGAACCTCTTCCGGACTTTCGCTTTAAGAAAGACCGATCCCATTGTGATCGCTGTGTGTCTATCTCGCCGGGAGAATTCGTTATCTCTCTCTCTCTCTCTCTCACTCTCGGGCAGGTATCTGTGTCTATGTGTGGGTTGCTGATGTCGCGGAATTTGAAATTTTGTTGTGTATAATCATATGTAACTTTTTTTTTTTTTTTGATTCTACAGAGGACGTAAATAAGGTATATATACACGTTTATGAAAGTTTGAGGATATGAACTTTTACGCGGGTGATGTTTTACACGTGAAAGTTATGGTTAGTTATGTATTGGGATAACGCGTTTTCAAAGATAATTTAATTGACGTTTTATTTAAAATTCAAATAAAAAATTGCATCCACTATAAAATGTAGTTATTTTTAATTATTTATTTTATTTTTTAATTTCTTCTTCGTGTCTTGACGTGTAAAATAAATGATTTTTATACTTACTTTGTAATAAACAAGTAGATAAATGAGAGATTATGTTTTAAAATATATTATTAAATAAAATTCAAAAACTCAAAAAATACTATTATTAACAAAAAAAAAAAAACAAAAAAAACTGAATTGCACAATTGCGAAATTACAAATATATTTTGGTAGAAATGTTTTTTTTTTTAATAATTTATTTTAAGTTAAAATAAAGTAATCGAATAATAATTATATTAATCAATTTGGCATATAATTACGTTATCTATATTCCCTCGTATTTCAATTTTACTTAATCCTTTAAATATATTAATACAAATCACGTATTAATACAAAGAAAAAAAAAAAAAAAAAACTACACCCAGAAGAAGAAGAAAAAAAAAACAAAGTATCCGGATACGAAACACAGCCAACAAAAACATAATAAGTTAAAGCCTTGCAGCGTTACGTAATCTGCCGGTTCTAACAAAAATGTGGAAATGCAGATAGAAAGTCGCACGTACGCACAGGCACACACGAATACCGATCCATGCACACATGAACATACGTGAGAATGCAAAACTTACGTTGGAGAAAGAAAGAGAAAGACTCGTTTATCCGGATTATGGAAGCGCGCGAAATGTGCGATTATACATATTTTACTCGCGTGTGTAATATAACATATCCTTAGATAGGGAATCGATGTACACGTGTATATGTATGTGTATGTGTACGAGTGTGTATAAATAACGGAGCGCATCTCTTACTCTTCCTTTCAAATTCACTCTCGCTTCGTTCGGCTCGTGTACATAATACCAACACGAAGAGGAAAAGACTTATATACGTGACGAGATATATTCGTGCCCTCCTTCTTCTTTATGTACATTATTATAACCGCGAGGCACGAGTTAAATAATTAATCGGCTCGCGTTTGCTTTTCGTAAGAGAGAGAGAGAGAGAGAGAGAGAGTTGCCTTTCTTTTTCATTCACATAAACGCGCGGGGATGAAGACGCTCGCGGATTGACGTGTGTATGTGTGTACGAATGGAAAGCGTCTCGTGTATATACGTGTGTATTTACGCTCGATATGATGAATTAACTTCGGATGAAAAGTTGACGTTGTTACTTGCGAGAAAGTTAGAGGCGTATGGATCGTTGGAGAAAATATACTTATACGACGCTACGTGACTTTCGATCGTTGAAAGATTTTAATCTATTATGTATACTTTAAGCGAAGACGATTTTATATATTTTATATTTTCGTATGGATGAAAGCGGAAAATTTATTGAATTCTTATGAACAATTGCTATCGATTATTATTATTTAACGAGTATCAAAGCGTTTAAAACGTTGATCAATATAGCACAACATACTTTATCCGTACGTAAAGTCTTTAGATTTAAAATTTATGCAGAAAATTTTGTAACACACAAGCGAGCTGCATAACACCGAGCGATAAATTCAACGAAAACTTTAAAAGTAACATCGTTGAATAAATAATTTACATTAAAATAGAATACAAAACACATAATACGATTGTAAAATTTCTTCAGACTCGTTGTAAGAGAGAAAAAAAGCTTTTTATCTCTTTGAACATATATGCATACGTGCACAGTAAAACACACACACACACACACACACACACACACACGCGCGCGCGCGCGCGCGCGCGCGCACATGTATACACAGACGAGTCTAAAACAATCGCTTTAGATATAAATTGGCAAAGACGACTTTTTGATGGCTGAATGATTGAATGAAAATGTTCGCGTTTAACGTTTACTTGTGTATTATTCGCTCGGATCTAGCCTTGAATTGTTTGACAATGCCGTTGTGCCTTTTTTTTTCTTTTTCTCTCTCTCTCTCTCTCTCTCTCTCTCTCTCTCTCTCTCTCTCTCTATTGCACAAGAGTACGTGCATATACTGTATCCCTATTTATATATATATATATATAAAGGTACACTTATGCGAGGATAGAGCAAGAAATGCGTGTTGTTTACATAGAATGTAATTGTTTTTGCAAAGGGGAATAGAGGAGATCGAGGAGAGTTTTTGAATAACGAATTTATCTTTTCGATTCGGAAACAATGCTATCGTTACTATTATCGACCGGGGCATTAAGATTATCGTTTTTGTATTCAATATTGTACCGCATAACGTTGTGAGTCATTTTTCTTTTATTCTTCTTCTTCATTGTTTAAGTATAATTTTACGAATTACGCACTGTTTTTATGAAAATATGTTACTCGCAAACGCATTATTTCATTTAACGTTCGTTTGAATAACATTTTTTTTTATTTCGCTCGACGAAACGCGGTTTATGTATATGCATTTGTCAAAATGTTCGTATCTTTAAATTCTGCAATTTTCGCAATGAATATTAATATTGTTCAATTGAATTTTAAATACCTTATTCTTAAATGTCAAATTAAATTTTTTTAATCGAGTGTATTATTTATATAATAAACGACGCTCACAATGTTATCGAACATATTGGCTTCGATTGGTTGAAATGTCATAATAAAAATCAACATTTTAATCGATTTTAAAATAATATTTTAAACCAAATTTATACAAATTACGATAACTCTCGACATTTTCAAATTTAACGGTAACAAACGATACGAATATATATTTATTCGTATAATTTTTTACAATAAACATTCGTATACTAAATTGTAATTTATAATTCGATAATTTATTTTCCGTGAATAAATCGTCGGCCAATTTTTAAAATGAGCAGTTAAGCAGTCGTTAAAATCGCAATTCTGAGAGCTAAACGAATTCTTTTTAAAATATGCTAAAATTAGATTAAATATATCGACATATTATTTATTTATCATTATTAACTACGATCAGAAAATGATCTTCTCAAAAATATTGATATAAATCTTCAATATTGATCGTAAAAAATATTATATGCTCTAACGCAATTTCCGCAACGTAAATCTTCAACTTTTTATTGCAAAATCTTTGCGTGTATATACACGTGTTCTCTTTTTCGTATATTATTTTTCTTAATTATTCGACTGACAAAATGATGATGAAATATGTATGAATCGTTGCAATTTGTAACCGATTGTTTCGAATTATTTCGATCAACGTTAAATTAAACGGTAAACGTTAAGCGAATTTTTCGAAATGTAAATTATGTAAAAAAATTGTTTACCATAGATTTGTGTATATATATATATATGAAAATATAGATCGATAGACTACCCAATACAATATCGACGATATTTCGAATATAAAAACTGAAATTATTCAAAAACATTTTCTCTTTCTTTCTTTTGCTCTCAAAACGACACGTTTACATATTAACCAATGCACGATCCAACGATGACAACATCTTCAACCTTTACCCGACAACGCCCACTACAAGGCTAAGGTTTATCGATAAAACTTTCAAGATTAAATGACTCGAGAGCTTAGGCGCTTCTTGGACAGAGGGCCATTTCCATAGATAATCCTTCGTCGGAGGTAACAGCCATGGGAACATTCGAGCTTCTACATTCATTCGTTGCGCGTACGTTAAACGTGAGGTGAATATTTTAAGCGTCGAAATTCCGATCGACTCTTTCTTTGGTACGTCTTGTTTACGTAACGCATATATATATATATATATATATATATAACAATGAAAGGACCAACGCACGTTTTGTTTTACTGTGCTTTATTGTCGTCGAGCATCTCCAATGGTACGTATTAAATAAAAATAAATAAATCTTACGTAATTATAAGACGCTTTTTATGTATATATATATATATATATATATATATAAATAAAAATTAATACGCAGGCAAAATAAACGCGTTACGCGACGTCAAAGTCCAACTGCCGCATTCATACGAGGTGTCGATAAAGTTCGCCGATCGTCATTTTTGCGCGGGAGCGATAATAAGCCCGAGGCACGTGTTAACGGCGGCTCATTGCTTTCGCCGTAACGGGGTTAAGTATCCGGCGCCGATGTACAAGTACATGTCGGTGGTGAGCGGTTTCAACGGGAACTTGTTCGAGGGCGGCAACGAGCACGGGATTAAAAACGTCACGTGCCAGGAGGACTTGAACGACGGGAGGAAGGACTTTTGGATGAGCGACATAGCCCTTGTCACCGTAAGCTCGAATGGAGTTTGTTTGTTTTGAAATTTGTTGCCCTTGTCAACTCTCTTTCTCTCTCTCTCTCTCTCTCTCTCTCTCTCTGTTTCTCTTTTTAAAATTTTAATTGAAAAATACCTTTTCGTAAAAAACTAATCGATGCGTATAGATGTATGTGTGTATGTGTTTGTGTGTGTTAAGCTCGAATCGGAAATCTTATACACGGCGTTGGAGCAGCCGATCGAGTTACCGGACAACGACGTGAACGATAACGCGAGGACGAGGACGAGCATATGGAGCTCCCCGGTCGAGTCCCTTCAAACCATTGAGGTACATTTAATATCTCACGGCAAATGCGCGGAAAGACTTAAGGAGAAATATCTCGGCGAACACGACAGCAAAATTTGCGGGTATGCGAGGGCTGGACGTGGCTTCTGTTTGGTTAGTATTATTCTCTCTCTTTTTTTTTTTTTTTTTTTTTTTTTTTATTTATTTTCTTTTTTGCTTCTGCTTCGGCGAGGTTAAACAGCGAATATTATATTGGATTTTATAATTATTTTATTATTTCTTTTTTTTATTATTATTATTATTATTATTACTATTATTATTATTATTATTTGCAGAATAACGACGGAAGTCCACTTGTGCAAAACGAGAAACTGGTTGGGATCGCATCGGCGAGCGAAGGCTGTGTTAATGGAAATCCAGATGTTTACACGAACGTTTATCGAAATCTTGATTTTGTCAACAGAGCCATCGCTCAAAACATGTTTTGAAAATTTACTTGAAATGTTTAGCTTGATTTCGTTTCTAGTGTTTTCTTTTTTAACATTTTTCTTTTACTTTAATGCATAAGATTAATTTCTTTTTTTTTTTTTTAATATTACAATATTTTTAATAAATTGATGTAATGAGTAAAATTTAAAGATAATTATAATGTAATAAATAAATGACAAATGTATACTCGTAAAATTTACAATAATTGAAATCAATAAAATATTTTTTGTGAAAAAATAAATTCTATTTTTGATGATTATAATATTTTTTTATCGACGGTATAACCAGCAAAGCATCCGAACGGCTTAAAAAATTAAAAACACCAAAAACATTATTTATATATATATCTATAATTTTTTATATAAATTATTTATGATCTATTTAACAGTTCTCGATTATAAATTTTTTTTTTTTTTTTTTTTTTTAAAGATAAGTTGACGATATAATAACTTAAAAATAACGCTCGGCAATTTAAAATTGAAAAAAAAAAATTAAGATTTGCGCGCGCAATCCTTATCATTTCAAACAATAAAGCCAACGTAATAACATACAATTTACCCGTACGCAACACAAACTCTCCGCGCGCATCTTTCCATCGCGAGTAATAATAACCGAGGACTTGACTCTGTTCCACTTAATCACCATATATGTACGTAAACGATTCTTAACGTAGCGATAATTTTTACGTATACTTATACAGATTACAGAAAAAAAAATAAAAAGAAAGAAAAGAAAAAAAAATAAAATAAAATGTCATCGTGCGCGTTACGCAAGAAGAAAAAGAGAGAAAGAGAGAGAAAGAGAAATGTATTATATACTTATACATACACGGACAATCGAAGGTACATGTAATACGGGCAAATCGGTGTCAAGCAAACGACGAGGTCGCGCGCGCGCGCGACGTCGATCATGCGGAACGAGTACGGGAGCATATAAAGTTCCTTGCGAAGGATTACCCCGCGCGTATACGTTTTGTCTCGGTCTCATTTACGTAGATTATTCCGCGTGTTTTATCGTTGGTTTGTCTTTAACGATACACGATTAATTAAAACGATTTTAAATTAACGATTTATTTTATATTGAGATGTATGCATTGTTTTATAGATTTTCCCTTTTTTATTTTACTATACACTTTAATCACGAGCGCGAAAATCGCATGGGTAAATAAAATTTTAAATAAATTACTTTTAACATCGCGTAGATAAAGATTTTACGGAGGGAAAAAAATATAAAAATACTTTGAAAAAAAAAAAAAAAAAAAAAAAAAAAAAAAAAAAAAAAAAAAAAAAAAAAAAAAAAAAAAAAAAAAAACGAAATAGTATCGGCTATTAATTATAACGCCACGTAACCTACGTCTCGTAATTATAATAATTTTCTTTTATCAACTTTTAAAGTAATATAATTGCCTTATAGATCGTTATCAGATAATTATTTCAAATGGTCATTAGAAAAAAAAACAATGTTTATGTAGGAATTTGTAACATGCGGCACAGGTACACAACGTTATATATATATATTTAAAATATAACAGCGAGAGATGGTTATCTCGCTAATTGAAGTCGAGCTCCATTTATTAAAATTATAAAAGGTTGCAACGGCTGCGGGTAAAAATAATTTTCAAACACCTTCGTTTTTTTTTTTTTTTTTTTTTTTTGTTTTTCTCTTCGACGAAAAATAAACGTTGTACACATGAATAACGTTTAAGCGATCGAGAAAATATCGGCGTTGTAAAATAAAAGAATCCTTACGATAAATCGTAAGGCACGAAGGCTAAATAAAAAGAAGGAAAATAAACCAGCGGGAAATATGTATCGCACGTTCGGCGATCGATCGACAACCGCCACTTGGAATTTAATCGCCGTAGACACCGGCCCATCGAAAATCCACGGGTGTAACAACAACAACAACGAGAGAGAGAGAGAGAGAGAGAGAGAGAGAGAGAGAGAGAGAGAGAAAAAGAGAGAGAGGGAGAAAAAAGCAACGCCAGCAGCACGAGTCCTTTCATTCAAACGACTGCGGAGAAATAGAGAGAGAGAGAGAGAGACTCGGGGCGCGAACTAACGATATCGAGTCGTAAGATCTTTGGCCGCCGGTACGATATATACACACACACACATATATATATACATGTACATAAATTGCGCAACTGCAGCCCATTTCGGCGAGATGTGGGATAAAAGATTTGCCGCGTGTTTTTCCAACGCGTTAAAAAATTGGGCGAAGCGCGAGCGCGTCGGGGCGACTTTTTAGTAGGTAAAGATTGTTTGTTTCGCAACCGATCGATGCAGATTTCTCCCTACCTCTATTCTCTATCTCTATTTATTTCTTTCTATATTTCTCGATTGTGTGTACGTAAGTGTTTGTATCTATAAAAGCGAGTCACGTTAAGTGGATTATAAAATGACAATGAATTTGTTGGATAAAAAAAAAATAAAACGGGTGTGGGAATTTTGCGCGGGGATTATATTGGCGCGTTTTTACGAAAAATATTTTTACTTAAGTATATATATATATATATATGGAAGTTATATTATTTTAATTTGTAGGAAAATTTATTGTACTTTTTTAATTGTCAATATAAAGTGTATTATTTCCATTAGATTTGTGAAAGCCTACTTACATTGTTGATAAATAAAGATAAAAACAAAAAAGAAAGAACAAATATTGCGCTAATGCGTATAGTTAAAATTAACAAACGACAATTTATCGATATAAACGATTGAGATAAAATAAAAAAGTAAACAAAAATTCGAATTATCGCTTTGTTCTTATTTGAATGATATTTAAATTTCCAACCAGTTATAAATTAAAAATAACGAAACGCAACCCAACGAATGCGAATGTCGGCATTGTACACACGTACATATTTTATAAACTCGCTTCTATATTCGAGTCGCGCACTCGTTTCGAAAACGAGCTATTGCTACACAGATACAAGTGTTTGCATGTACATACGCGTACGTTTAAGTGTACTCGTATATAGAATAAAAAAAAAAAGAGAGAAAAAAAACAAAGCAATCATGTCAACCTTACTTTGATCGACGATAATAAAATATTGACGCGGGGAGTACGGAAATTTATTTTCGAGTTAATTAATTTATACGGATGTCTAATCGCGATATAAAAAAATTAGGCTGACTTGTGTATTAAAACAGATCGTTATAATTAGATGTTTTGAGCTTTTTTTTTTAATACACGTTATGGCAAAGCCGATACGATAAAAATCTATGATTTCGCTTACGTACATAAGTATAAATAAATGAAATACATTCGTTCGTAAGTTGATTTAATTACCTTTTTTTTTTTTTTTTACATCTCAACCGACGCGTAATATTACAAGCAAATTTAATAAGTATTATAACGCTGTACAAATATAAGTGGGCACATAAATATTCATTAAAATCTAACGATAAAGCTACCGAATACATATATCTTTTATATATATTATCGATTACGTGAGATAAAAAACAAAGAGTCGTTGATTTCCAATCCTATTATATTAGTTCTCGCTTCTAATGTGTATTAAAAAAATAAAAACACAATGATCGAACGAATGTCACCGGAAATCTCAATGTGAAATTATCGCGAGACAATTCTTATATTCTGGATTTGCATAATAAGAATATGCACGTATGTGTTTAATGCTGGGGTACCGTTGCAAATTTTGTTTTATGTTCTTTCATATCTAGAATGTACATTTAGAGATTGGTATGCTAACGAGCAAATTAACGATGATACAGCAAAATTAACAGATGAACAAATAAGTTTCAATTAAAAAAAAAAAAAAAAACTATTAACTTAGCTTAATTAAATTAACTTAAAAAAAAAAAAAAAAAAAAACAAAATTTTTATTTTCACATAAAATTTACAGTCTGTAAAACGTTTAAATTTTAATAGTTCGGCAAAAAATGTTCAAGCTAAGATTATTAAACATATATACGCGAGCGCACCTGTACAATTAACTCTAACGCATACACGCATAACGGTGTTTTTCGGCGATTCAAAGCGCACCGATTGGCCCAATATTCAGGCAATTCAGGTAATGTTTATGAAACGCGAAAAACCTGTTGAAATCGGAAAGATATATTTTCCTCCCCTCTCGATACTTACATGAATCGCGTATGTTCTTCTTTTTCTTTTTTTATTTTTACGTTTTTACTTTTTTCTTTCTTCTATTTTTTAAGACCATCATCTCTCGAGACGTGTATTGAAATTCTTTCCCCCCCTCCTTCTCTCTCTCTGTCTCTCTCTCTCTTTCTAGCCTCAGTGTGTATATATTGCGTGGGAAATCGCGCAGCGGAGATTGTTTCGTTTTGCTTTCGATTATTTCGTCATTCTCTCGTTTTCTCTCTCTCTCTCTCTCTCTCTCTCTCTATTTTTCTCGCGCAAATATTCCACGGATGCACATTTCGAATAGCTCGTTTCGCCGCTTACCCACATACACATGTATACCCGTAAACATTTCTACAATGGGGTTACATACCGGTCGGTGTGTATGTGCGCAGGTAGCGATTAAAAGCTCGCAAAAATAATAATGGCATAGTTGTGCAGTCGAAGACTCGCGCGGAGAGTCGAGATTCGCGGAATCGGCATAAGATCGCCACTTTTCTTACCTCTGTGGTATGTGTGTCTATAGCGGCTCGTGCGTCTTTACATATACACGTATATAAATATCTATAGAAACAAGACTCACAAAGCACAGAAAGTTGCTGGATTTCCAAGGACGGAAGTAGTAAAGTCATTACCGCGCATGAGTTTGATGATGAGAGAAAGAGAGGGCACTGGATCGTTTCTTGGACGCGTGTTTACGCCTTTATAGATACATAACTCTTGATCGCGCTCAGTCTCTCTCTCTCTCTCTCTCTCTCTCTTTTTGTTACGTATGTACATACGCAAACCCACGGCGGGCTATTTAATCGAAGAGTTTTATAACTCTTTCTTGCCACTATTAAACTCCCCCTAGCGGCGCTTTATACATCCTTTCCCATGAAAGGCTTGATTGAAAAGCTCGGTCGCTTTCTCGGTATTATAAACCTTTCTAAAATAAACTATATACTTATATGTATACGAGTTGCTTTGAAATTTAAAATTATATCATAATTGCCGTTTAAGTAACGTCTGTCACTCGACAAAAAAACGATTAATTCTACATTGCGCGTATACGCTAAGGTTGATCGTTGACGAGCCGCGCATACATTAGCTGCTTCTTTAATGCACCGGAGAGTTTGATATCTTTATTCCATTAAATTGTGATTTACAGGTGGCCGTGTATAGAAATGGCTTTAAGAATCGAGCAAAGCATATATTACGCTGATATTATGACGTATTGAGTTAACCTTTTTTTTTTTTTTACCGCGCGCGAGAAAGGAAAAGAGAGAGATGACTCTTGATGAGTTGACTACTTTTTCATTTGATGTAGTCACTCGCGAATGGTATTAGCTTTGTTAAAATTTAAAAACGTTAAATCATTATTTCGGCATTAAACCGTCGAGAGATGAGATTGAATGAAAAATTTGAAATTGCAAAACTTGGCAAAAAATGATTGAAAGCGACCGAATGATTTATGGGGGATGGTGTTTATAAAGTTACCGTGAAAATTGCGTACCGTAAAAAAATTTTGAGATACGTAATTGCTTGCTTTTTAACCGAATAAAAGAAATTTTATTTTACGTTGTTGGTTTTGCTAAATTGTAAAATTTATTAAATTTGTAAAGTACTTTTTTTTTTTTTATTCATTGCAAAATATAGTAATACTTATTGTGCATTTTGTGAAGATGATAATTTTTCATATCAAAATTTCACTTTTAAAATAAATATTATAAAAGATATTTGATTTACGTAATATGAACCGTAGATAATTTTACTTAATGTGCATTTACATTATAATGGATTACCGCCAAGCTTTATCACAATTATATCAAATTTATTAAGCGAACGAAAATTGAATTCATAATTTTTTTTAAACGCGATGAACAAGCGAAAGCCAAGTTTTTATCGCAATTTTAGCGTCGTGTCCAAATGTATATCATAACCAATAAAATATATCGTTAATTTATGAAATTACTTAAAATTCTACATTTAGTTAATCTCAATACATATCGCGAGACGAGCGTAGTCCCATCGGTATGTGTAGATTAAAAAGGAATTTATCGGCAGCGGAAATAAATAAGAGCGCCTAGGAGGTAAATACATATAGAAAAAAAAAAAAATATAATCAATTACTAAATATATCAACGTTGACTTAACCGGTGTGCGTAAGTGCGATATGTGTGTCAACCCCGGCAACGCAATTAAGCCAAGCTCGTAATTATATCCGGGTGGACGTCGGAAGATATACACACACACACACACACGCACACCAGTGAGGAATTTCGCGAGAAAAGTCTCGCTATCCAATTTACAACTCGCTCTGCCCTCAAAAATAAAGAGAGAGAGAGAGAGAGAGAGAGAGAGAGAGAGAGAGAGAGAGAGATGGCGCATGCTGACGTATACATACGTGTACAGGTTCCATTAATGTCTCCCGCGATAAAGAGAGAGAGAGAGAGAGAGAGAGAGAGAGAGAGAGAAAGAGCGATTACCGAGCCATTAATCTTCGAGCGCGGATATTAATCTACTCTCGCTCTCGCACTTCGCTCTCGATCGTCCATTAGCCAAAGCCTCCGCGAACTGTATGGATAGAGATAGAGTCGAACCGCGTTCTCTTCACTCTTCGCATACTTATATACACATACTCCTACCGCGCTTTAAATCGCATTATAGTATATACATCAGCGACGTAAAAAACTGTGTCGCGCTCGCGCACTTTGCACTTTTATACTCAACTCTTGAGGTATTTAAAGGGCCTTTCAACATCCCCCGATACGCATACTATTTTCTTCGGTTTTTTTTTTCTTTCACGATACATAAAAGTAGGAGAGAAAAAGGGGGAAGGGCTAAGGGCGTTATTTATTGCACGGGAAAATTCTCCGGACCGATATATGTGTGTATGTGTGTGTGTGTGTATCGAATAACATTTAACGCGCGCTCGGGCTTTATTCTAATTTGGATATGATTTATAGTCAAGCGTTGTATACCACCGCGACGATTTATAGACCTCGACGCCTATTCTGTATATTATACAAATATGTGTGTATACGATTATGTGTTTAGGTGGGTGAAAGGGATTCGTGAAAGAGATTTCTCGCGCGGACTATGGGAATTCGACCAAGACGATTTTGTTTTTTCGTATTCTTTTTACGTTTGCGTTATGTCTCTTTTTTTTTCGTTTTCTCTTCGTAACGTGCATTGATAGTTTTATTTATGTACGTATATCTGTATATATTTATACGTAATGAGCGTGCGTGTGTGTATGTGTCTGTGTGTACGTGCTCGCGTGCGTGTTGGATAACTCGAGTAAATAACAATGTTATCTCGGTGATGCAACCAAGCGCATTTTGTTGAACAATTTATTTTCCCTCATGCGAATGTTTACACGCCAAGGCATAATGTAGATATTCTTTTTACGGCGTTCATTAGTTATGCGATTGTAATTTACAACTCTTATTAAAACGAAAAATTTGTGCTGTTTATAAATTCATGGAAGGATAAGAAAGTATATCGGCACATTCGAACGCTTATTATTATTATAAGTTTTTCATTTAACGTTAACCTGGGCATTATTCCAAAATGATTTGTGGGTTGGCTTGAAATTTTTTAGATAAATATAAAATAGAAATAGAAATTTCTTGAAAGCTTATGCAGTACGTATTAATTAAAAACTTAAGCTGTTGCACTTAATTAAAGTAACGTGAAATATAAAATTTTATTTTAGCGTTAAAACTCATCTTTCACACTGATATTAATATAAATTTAACGTTTTGTCTACGCGTAAAAATCAACCTTGGCTTAAAAACGCAAATAAAAAAAAAAAAAAAAAACCTTATAAAACTACTCAGCTATTTCCCTGATAGATAAAAAGTTGCAAGTTGACCGGAGACGCAAGTGAAAAAAAAAATCGCATTAAAGTGTGCGCCCATTACGAGTTGTATGTATCATACGATAAAAAGAAGTACAAAAATAAGAATTAAAAAAAAAAAAAAAAAAAGAAATCATTGAATACCCGATACATAAATTGAAGGTTACGCGTCGATGCGAATTTTTCTGCTTGACTCGTTTATAAGCTCGCTTCGGCAGCGAATCGATCGAGCGTACGGTGAAATAAAACGATGCGCCGACACCTTTCCTGCTGCATCCATCCCAACAATGACGACGCGAGATATGAAACTTTTCCGGGTATATATTTTAAAAATACGCGTATGCGCACACGCGTAAATTTATATACGCGAGGCGAAGGGACAATATATATATAAGAAACGTGGGCGTGAACTCGAGTTAAAATCCTCGATCTAATTAGTCAGCCAAAACGTCCTCGAGTTTACACCGAGCTAAGCTATACGTACACGCGGCAGCTCGATCGAGCATGAAGTCGTCCTTGAGGGATTTGCGCGAACGAACGAACGAACGAACGAACGAATGAACGAACAAGAGAGAGAGAGATAAAAACGCGTCGTATACACGCTGTGTGTGTCGCCTCGAGCAACGTCACCGAGAAATAACAGCGAGTTATGTCTTATATGTACGCATTGTATATATGTATGTGTGCATGGGTATATATATATATACGCGGGGAAAGAGAGAGAGAGAGAGAGAGAGAGAGAGAGAGAGAAAACGTGTTCAATTATCGTTTATCTACTAATGCACGCCGCGCGTACGTATCGCCGATGCTCGATATTTTCTTTCTTTCTTATTTTTTATTTCAAATTGTTTTTTCTTCTTCTTCTACGTCTTCGAGTTTCCCTTTCGTGGATAAAAGTTGGAAGGAAGAGATAATAAAAAGCGCGATCGTACACTTAAAAGAAATAAAAAGAAATAAGGGGAAAACAAGTCGTTGACTGTTTTTTTATTTATTAATTTTTTTTTTTTTTTTTTTTTTTTTTTGAACGATTGTATATTTTTTCTATACGGTTGCAGCGCACGACGATCTATTTTGAAAGCCGATGCATATGATTTTATGATAATTTCGCCTACTTTTATAAATTACACGATTGGGAAAATGTATATGATTTTGCTAAAACGTTTTATAGATGTGTAAAATGCCAAAGAAAGATTAATATAACGGCTTTTTGTATTGCGGATGGAAGGAATCGAATATTAATTATTTTTCTTCCTCGAAGCCGAAAGAAAAAGAGCGAATGATGTATTATTTAAAAAATGAAAAAACAAAAAAATGAAAGACACAAGAATAAAAAGAACATTTGCATAATAAGCGAAAATTAATTCGTCATCGTTGAAATATGCATAAATTATGTGTAACATCGATCGAGCGACTTTTCGTAAGTTTGTAAACAAACGGATATGAGTAATACTTTCGGGAAACGACAAAGCAAACTTTTACTAAAGATTAACGTATATACACCGCGTGTAATGCGTGTAAGGATAAGACCGACACATAGATAAAAAATGAAAAAGGAAAAACGGATAAACGGATACATCCTTATTCATTATAAGCGCGCATCCAATACTTACATATGTATATCGGATATTAAGACAAGTAGGTGTTGGTTATAAGGCATTGAGCAAGCGTAATTACAAAACTCATGATGCGTGCACTTCCATATATATATATATATATACACATACACAAACAAACAAACACAAACACACACACACACACAACACATGGCATGAACTAAGATACGCGCGAGAGTTACCGAATCGACGCGAGCGCGTAGACTGTATCGTTGATGAGTATCGCGCCTATATCGTGTAGGTATGCATGTATACTAAGAAAGAGGAAGCTACATGTACACTTGTGTGCTTTATGCATCCTATGCACGTGTAAGGTAATGTATGTTATGTGTATATGTGAGATGTAGGTATTAAATAGGTGAGCTATAGTGGGATGTACCAGCCGTGAAAATACGTTTTCTCTTTCTTCTCAATTCCTACGGTAAGGTTCTTTCTTATCAGATTTGATTTTCTTTTTCTTCCTTTTTTTTTTTTTTATTTTTTCTTTTTTTGTGTACGATTGTTTCATACATACATACACACACGTACGCATTGTTTCACTTTCTAAGGGCGATCCGGTCTGTTTATTTTCGTTTGCTTTTCTTTTCACACGTTGTTAACCTTTAATTTCAGATCTTTGTTCTGGTTATTTTAACAAAAAAAACTTATAAATTTTTTCATTAAGTCTTAATGTCAGTGTGAACGCAAATATTTATATTCAAAAATTGAAAATCTTTTAATGATTTTATTTTTCATTATGCTATTTATCGTGATAATAAGGACAATTATAAAACAATGCGATTAACATCTCAGTGAATAAAATTTGCGGAAATCGGTAAAAAGTTGTATTTTATTATATTAATTAAATATTTCTAACAAATACTTTACATGCAACGTTAAAAAATAAAAAAAAAAAAAAAAACAAACCCTAAAATATCAGTAAAATATGTTAAAAAATTAAAATGTTTCAATTAAACACACTATGAGTCTCTTTTAAAAAAAATATAATGTATAATTTCGAAACGCTCAAAATCGATAACGTGTCCTATTTGTCCGCCAGTATTTTTTACTTCAACCGTACAAAACAAAGAAAAAAAAAAAACATAAGAATAAACGTTTTTGCCAACAAAAGCTAACTCGCGTATATCTTAGCAACTATTTTTTCAACTTGGTTTATTTCCATACGAGTCGTTTGTACATAACAATTTTTTCTTTTTTTTTTTTTTGCGTCGTTCGTTTTTTTCCACGTGAGCAGAGCCGACGTAACCAAACACACAGACACACACACACACACACACACACACACACACACACACACACACACACACACGCGCGCGCGCGCGCGCGCGAGTGAGTGGAACGTGAAAAATCTTGTAGCGAAACGTCGAGAAGATGACGAATTCGCGAGTGAACGAGATGCAAAAGAGTAATGACGAGGGAGAATAGCTCCGGACGGTAAAAGATAAACGTGTTGACTTTTGACGTTTCTTTTTCTTTTTTTTATTCTTTAACTAAATAGAGTTTATTCGTTAATTCATCGAACAAACATACGAGCGAGGTTTCGTAATTTTTCGCGTCAATTTTCGCTTGTTAAAATTAAGATAAAAAAAAAAAACAGTTCAAAATTACTATAAAATTTATCACCATTATTCAGCGCACTTAATTATTTATCGAGATGTGGGCTTTTATATTATCGATCAAATGCGAGAAAGATCCCAAGGTGTTTCTTCGTGTTCTGCGGAGATATATTTACAACCAATTGTCACCTGTCATCGACAAGATTTCGATACATATCTACATTTATAAAGTTCGTTATTTTTTTTTTTTTTTTTTTTTCTACATTTCGCGAAAAACAAAGCGCGTTCGATTGCTTCGTATAAAATCCATTGTCTCGTTCTTGCTCCGACTCTCTTTTTTCTCTCTATCTCTCTTTCATTGGTTTATTTTTAAAAGCTTATGTAAAAATCATTGTTCGGCTTGATGAGATCGTAGCTGCCGGGAAAACAATATGTTAAAGATAATTGCTTAGAACATTTATTACGAACGTTTGACGTTTAAAATTGTGCGCGAAAAGCAATTTCAAGAAATTTTTATGCGCGCACGTGTCACCTTTTTTTTTTCTCTCTTCCTCTCTGGCATTCGAAATTCTTTTTCATTTCGCGATATTTTTTTTGTTAAGTTTTTTTTTTTTTTTTTTTTTTAACGAAAAAAATTAAAAATAAAAATAAATTTGAATACCGTTGCGGTAACGTAACGATCGTTAAAAATGTACATCGATGTGTATATAAAAGACTACATAATTCTTGCGTCGTTATTAAGTAATTTCGAGTCAGTATCTGCGTATACACGTAGCTCTTTAAGCGTAACTTCAAACTCTCATTACGTAATTTTAATCAAGTGCACGCACGATTCTACTCGGTGTATACACACACACACACACACACACATATATATATATATATATAATATATATCGCGGTGGGTTCGGATAAAACAATGAGCGCGACGTAAAAAAGCATTAGTTTTAATCGTTAATTTTTAAACTTAGAAAACCTAAACGTCATATATGTATGTACATGTGTACGCCGTGGATACGACGGTAACATAAATTTGCGTTTCTTATATAGCCATCGTCGATTATTTTATATTTTCTTTCGCGAACAAATCTGAATTAGAGTTAATAATTCGTCGTGTCGTGCATTGCAACAAGTTTCATGCCCTTATAACATACGAGTCTTTACCTTTTACACGCGTTCATTTTATGCACATACGTGTACACACGCGTGCATGCTTAGTTATTACATGCATATTATGAAAAACGAAAGGAAAACTCGAGCAAAGGTCGTTCGTTGCATTATAACCGTTAATCTTTGCTAGGCCCGTGCGTCTATAAATCTGTCTCCGTAAATATGTATATATTCGTATATCCGTATATCTACGCGGATAAAAATTTTCTCTTTCTCCATAAGTATATCAATGAAAGAATACTCGTACAAGAGGGGGAAGGGGGCGACAGCTTACCGGAAAAGTCTCTCGTTTAAGAAAGAAAGAGAAAGAGAGAGAGAGAGAGAGAGCCCGTGAAATAAATAATTCATGCGCAATTTGTGTCCATGAGCGCGTTTGAGAGGCTTCGAGCAATCGTTTACAACGCGTTATATGCATTATCGAGGAATAATAATATTAAAATAAAATCGAGCGACAAACGGTCTGTTATACATTGTATATGCATATCTGTGCGTGTGCGAAGCTTTCGATTAAAATAGAATCGCCTTTTGATATTTCCGTACGGGAATTGAAAATTTAACGATAGGATCGAGTAAAATCATCGCTGTCAATTTTCCGTGTACAATGTGTTAAAGCAAAAAAGAGTTTCTTCTTTCTATATCCATACCTTAAATGCGCTTACACGCGTCGATTTTTTCATAAAAATTTTTTTCGTTCCAAACTCTTTACTCGCTCTACAATGCAAAGCGCAAAGGCGACACAAGCAAAAGCCACGAAAGTAACGTCGTTTTATCGTTTTCAAAAACCTTCGCCAAAGATTCGCATTACGCAAGCAAATTCACGCGCATTCCTATTCGCGCGTTTATACAACGTAAGGATAGTAACGTTAGGCTCAACGCGAGGCGCGAGCTCCGACATGATAATGCGCAGGTGCACGTTAGCGAATTCAAGCGCCGGCGTCTCTTTACCGTACACACGTGTCTTTTTCGCGTACGTTGCGAGATCGACGTGTGCAAGAGCGAGCGACACACGCGAATGAAGAAGGAGGAAAAGAAGGAGAAGAAGGAGGAAGAGGAGGAGGAAATATTGCGTAACAGCGGTGGACACCTTGACGAGTCCGGTGTATGCTGTATCATTCGATACGCTTTGAGAAATGCATTCCGCGGACGGTCGTTTGCATACGCGTGCGTATGTGCGTTTGCAACGCTGGTGGTAGCATTGGTGTCCTTTCCGCACCAGTTAACACCGCGGTACCCTTTCGTTTCGTTTGATTTAACCGATGATGAGTGTTTCAGGTTTGCTCTTATATTTTATTTATATTGCTGCGCGAGATTGAAAGTTGATCAGTGGTACAAAATATATTGTTTTAATAAATTTTCAATGAATTTATTCATTAGATTATATATATTTTTTTTTTAAGAAAAATTATACTATTTTTCTGTAGATATACTTTATTTTATTTTTTAAAAATAGCAAATTTAATCGAAAGCATATTATTCATATTCAAAAAGAAATGAAAGCTCGACGGAGGTGTAGACATGAATTTGTGAAATTTTACTACATATCGGTTTGACTTATATGTCGACTCGAAAGTGTAAGAAACATTTTCTTTATTAAAAAGAAATGTTTAAAATGATAAAAAGTTTAATTCTCTCTTATTGCAATCATTTTAACTAACTAATACAAGTTATCATGTTTTTGTTGTTACATAAAAAAAAAAAAAAAAAAAAAAAAAAAACACGAGCTAAAAATATTTTCATATTTTGAACGATAAATATTTACATTTCAAACATTCGGCATAAACATCGCACCGTTGGGTTAAATTTTCTATAATTTCAAATGATACGTACAGTACGTATATATGTACAGTATGTATATGTATATACCCATGATAACTATCTCAATTGTATCATTAATAAACCCTCCGAGCACATTAGCCCGAAAGGGATACGATGAGATAATCCAACCGTTAAAACACGAAACGCGTAGCTCCTGTATATCCACGCACATACACACATATGTATATATATATATATATATATATATATATATATATATATACCGTTATGCAGTCTCTCTCTAAATATGTCACTCGCGAAGAGAAACAAAATTTTCCAGCGACCGTCTCTTCCCTCTCTTTCTCTCCCTCTGTCTTTCTCTCCCTCGTCGAAAGAAAAAGAAGGAAAAAGAAGGATAGTCGCGTATAGTCGAAAGCATAAAGGCATAGCTAGGAGGATTCATAAACGCGAGAGCGCGCAAGTGCATAAATTATTCGCGCGGTTTTCGAAGAATAACCTACGTATATGTATATACACATACATATATACTTGCACCTTGCCGTTTATAAGAACGCGCGTAGGCGTGTATACCTGCCTGCGAAAAGAGAGAATAAGAGAGAAAGAGAGAGAGAGGGAAAGAAAGCGTTGGGTGAAGTTACGAGGCTAGATCCATTGTACGCCGAGGTCCGTTAAATTCTTTCTTCAACGCATGGCGCGATTCGCGCGATGATGTATGAGCCTCTCTCTCTCTCTCTCTCTCTCTCTCTCTGTCCTCCCGTTTTGAAAAATTTCAAAGTTTATCTCGAGCGGCTTGTAAGCCTCGCCTTTACTTCTACTTTTTTTTTTACCTTTTATTATTTTTCCTTTTAACCCGGTAAAGTCTAGCTACTTCGGCAAAGTTTTGCGCGCGACTAGTTTAACGATGATGATGATGATGATGATGATGATGATGATGCGGGGTTGTGTTGTGTGTTTAGAATGGGGTTAACCATTGGGTTTTAAAGGTGTGTGTATGCATGTGCTATATATGTATGTGTGCTAATGTTGCGTTGTGGATTCATTTAAATATTCGATATCTTTTAACGCCGCGAAGTATATATCTTAATAATAAATATATATAAAATAAATAATTAATATATCTTAATAAGCGTTGATATTCACAATGAAATAATTGTAATTTTATTCAAAATCAACGCTATTGTTTTATATATATATATTGGTATAAAACCTTTTTTCTTCTCGTTATACTTATACCGATAAAAAAAAAACGTAGATCAAACTCTATTAAAGATAATAATGAGAATACACGAGCCGGTATAAAAAAAAAACATCGCGTACATAAAGAAACCGTTATATCCGAGAGAAAAATGTTATCGCGGCTAAGCCCAATACGGAAAAGAATAAAATAAAGTTTCTCAATGCGGGGAATAACAAAAATTGACATTGAATTTTTAAAATATTCTAAATAAGCAATGTGTATTATGCACTTTGCTAATATAATCAACGTAAAGGCTTTAATCTCTTAAACGTTTCTACGACGCAAAAGTTTGTTTTTATATACTTTTAAATGGGGTAATTTAGAAAGGCTTTGTGGACGATTATAAAATCGTACCGAATGTCTTGCTTTTTTTTTTTGTCTTTCTCCTTTTTCGTAGAACTTTTATTAACGCTAATAATATTAGTTAGTTATCCTTGTAATTTTCTCTCTCCCTCTCTTGCCCTTTCTCTCTCTTTCTTTCTCTCTCTCTCTCTCTCTCTCTCTCTCTCTCTCTCTCTCTCTCTCGGGGTTTACGGAGATAAGCGAAAGTGAAAGCTAAAAAGTATACCTTTGAAAAGGAGCGAAAGGATAAGAAGATGTTATAGGTTTCACGTATACACGTATATGAAAAGAAAAATAAAAAAAAAAAAAAAAAAGAAAACATAAAGAAAAAAAGGAATTGGCCGAGTATAATAAAACAAAGTTTGAATACATAAATGGATAAAGATATAAAGTCATTATACCTTGTTTCATACATAATATGTAGAAAAAAAGAAATCTCTAAAATACCGGCTATTGAGGCACCCGCGAGAGAGAGAGAGAGAGAGAGAGAGAGAGAGAGAGAGAGAGAAATATACTATATACGCACAAAATAAAGATGCACACATTAAATGAGTGTAAAATATACCGGGAGATTAAGAAATAGAAAGAATTAAGAACCCGCTTGCGTATATGTATAAAGTGTATATAGGTTGCATACGACGTACTCGAATAGAGGCGCTAATTAATGCACGTGCAAAAGTTATTATAACTGGTCGAACTCGCTGAAGTTGTGTATGGGAGACGTTATTATGTAGTTTGACGCCGCTTACTTTTATGCCTTTTTTTTTTTTTTTTAAAGCATCGTTGCGCATAAATTTCTTAATGTTATTGGTGCACACGAATTTTGTGATGCACGATCTTTAAACCATTAGAAATTTTTACTACTAAAAAAATTATTAAAAATTGAATGTTATGTACTATAACGTGATCGTCGTCGAATATAATTTTTCGTTTCTTATGCGAAAGAATTAAAAAGAAGAAAAAAGATGAAGAAAAACGTTACATATTTGCTCGTAGTGTGCATACTCATATAAATCAATTTACCATTTATATTAATTAATTTCCAAGACAAAGTACTTAAACAATTCAGACAAATCGTTTTATATTCGTGTATATATATATTAGTTAAACGAAAGGAAGAAAGAAAATAATGCGAAATGAGAAAAGCCAACGATTGAAGTATACATAATAATGATCGGAGAGCAATATATATGTATACCGACAACAGGTGGGAGTTGAAAATCTTTCGTAAGAACTACTCACATACACATACATTGCAATCACTCAAAAGAATAATAATCTCCATTTTCCCATGTTATTGTTGTTGCTTGCTCGTTCCCTCACACACGCACACACAGACACACACACACACGCGATTGCACTTATTGTAGCGGCAAAATACGAGACGACTGTAGTAATAATCCGGCAGCCTGAAGAAATATAACTGCACGTAACGGTCAGCACTTCGATCGATAAAATCTGATCGATCGGGTGGTGGGGGAGGGGGTCGATTTGTTAACACGCGGTGTACTAAAAGAGACTATCCGCGCTTTATGATTCGTAACCTTTCTCTCTCTCTCTCTCTCTCTCTCCTCTCTCTATTTCTTTCTTTTTCTTTCTGCATACTTATAGCAGAGAATAGAAGAAGAGCCAACGAGACGGTTATGTAATATCAATGGGTTATACGCGCGACGTATATATAACGCGTTTTTCAATTGTCCCGTGTGTACGATGCGTGCCCGAAGACACACATACACACAAGAATAGAATAACGCGCGCGATCAAGCATATCTCGAACGAGATCTTTCGGTTATCTGGGTAAGATCGATATCGCGAGAGAGAGAAAGATGTAAGCGAAATCGAAGCGATTCTTTATACATACGAGTATTATACATATAGAAAAGAGACTGTGAACGTACAAATGCGTTGCCGATTTTCTTTCTTTCTTTTATTTAATCATTTTGTTCTCTTTGCATATGCGATGAGATCGAGAACGTAGTATTGACCTTTTACAGGTGATTATTGCGATACGAGGAATCAATGGGAAAATATGTATTCGAGCGCTCCGCGAATGGGTGTTAGCTTTTTATTACTCGCGTTCTTGATTTATTTACACGTTATTATATATGTATATATAATACAACGCTATTATGATATTGTTCTTTGAGATTTTAATTTAAAGTTTAAATTCAACGATGATTTATTTACCGTAGGTTGGAATTTTAGTTTTTAAGACTGTCAACGTGATGGAATTCGGTAAATAAATTGTTAATTGTTTCGTTATTGTACAATGTTAAATGTATACGATATATTCAATCGTAATGGTAAAATTGTAATTGACGAACAAATAAGTTGACGCGCATTACAACAAAAATAAAGCCTAACACTACAACATTTACAAGATTTTTTTAAATCATCGTGTCATTTTTAAATTGTTAATAATAGTTTAAAATTTATTTATAGCTTTAAGCAACTAAATAAAGCAAAAAGTAGTATTGCAAAATTTCTGCGTTTGAACAATTTATCTTTTTAAAAAAAAAGAACAATCCGAGAACAACAATTATCAAGCGTTACAAAACGCTTATGTAAAAATAATGTTTATGTGCACATTGTAAAAAAGAACGAAAGAGACTTTTTTAACACCTCGCTCTCTCTCTCTCTCTCTCTCTCTCTCAACATAGAGACGTCGAGAGTCATATACTTATTTGTCTTTAATTGCGCAATCCGCATAAGTATAAAAGAATATACGTATGTTTATTTTTCGACGAATGGACAAACTAAACGATTGAGAAATTGACGTTATAAGCATTGGACTCGATAATAAGATGTGGGCGAACCGAATGGACGCCCGTAAACGAGCGACGATACACAAAAGGAAAGGAAGAGAGAGATTTTATTTTATATATATATATTTTTTTTTTTTTTTTTTTTTTTTACGCGTGAAAATATTGCGTACGATATGTTAATGTTTTTAAATATTGCCAATCGCTCGTGCGTTGCGGCTGAGGATTTTTCGAACGATCGACTTTTTTAATTTGTGAATTTATATTTTATAATGGACAAAATTATACATTTGCATACGAGTATTACATAAACGAAGAAAAATAAATATTCTATAAAAATTTATTCGCGATTCTTATTGCATTTTATGTAATTAGCGCGTTATGCATTATACAATATCCAAACTGACACACATCGTATTCCAATTTGTTATAGTTGCTTTCCTAATTAGAGGTATACTTTAATTTTTTGTAAGATATAAAAGAAAATGCATTTATCGTGTTGTTTTAACGTATAAAATTTCACAATCAATCGAGCCTTACCGCAATACTTAGCGTTTATATGTAAAAAGAAATCGATCGCATGGTATATGTTAATGGAAAGTACAAAGTTGATTTTTAAAAATAGTTATTTTCAAAATTTGTTGCAGATTTATTTACAAAAAAATAAAAAAAAAAAAAAAAAAATAACTATAAAATTTTTACTACAATATTTTTATACCTATACGTACTGACATCTTCATGAATTACATTATAGTAAACACAACGGAGCAATAAAATTTTATTATTTAAACCTTCATCGTTAAGAATAACTTATGGATTTCCTAAAATTTTACATTTGTAAATGAATACGAAAAGTAAGGATTAATTTTATTATGACGTTACCTGTATATGTCAAGTAAAAGTTTAGAGTATACCGTATTGAATTTTACAATGAACCGTTAACTCTACAATTCCACGAAAATCTTTAACGATATTTTGAAAATCTATATTGAAAATATATGCAAGCCATTTTACTATTTTAATTTATAGAAAACATGTTGCGTAGATAAAATGTTGATTTTTTTTTTGACATATTAATTTTATCAGAAAGTATTACTCGATAGAAATATAGTCATTCTTTCCATAAAATGTCTACTCAATGTTCTTATGAAATTACATTGTTATTATTCAAATACAAAATAAATATGTATTTTTAGTTTTAATTAAATCTTTTGTCAGATATTTACAAGTTAATAATTTTTTCTTTTGGTAGCTATAAATACAAAAAAAAAATAAATAAATAAATAAATAAATAAAAAATGACAATTAAAAGTCTACTTCATAAAAAAACATATGGGCTCGTATCACCTCGCTAATAGAATTTTCGAATAATAACCAGTTTGGCTTAGGACTTTACACCTTTTTCCACCGCGTAATAAAAGCCCGGAGTGAGAGAGCTGAAAATTATGTAGCGTCGAATAATACGTTTTGTTTCAACATTTTTGCAAAGATTAATAAAAGCATTCTTAAATAATAATCGACTTCCTTCGCATAATCGATCATTTTTCATTTAATCTCTCGATGAAAGAAAAGAAAAAAAAATATATATTCTTAAAACGACGCGTATAAACCGTTTGTAATTTTTACCTTGTCTCTTTCTTGCGCGCTGAGCGCGCGCGATACGACGGGGAAACTTTTATCGAGTATTTGCTCGCGGGGCTTTTCGGCAAAAGTCGGCTCGTTTTTATTTTTCATCGTCAACGGCGCGTTCGATTGTCCGCTTTGAAAATTTTATAATCGTACGATGTGTGTACGCGACGAGATGCATGAGCCAACGAGAATGAGCTTAAAAATTAAGATTGAATTGATAAGGGGAACGATTTAATAATAATCGAAGGTAAACAAGTTGTACATAATGGAGAATTATTTAGATATCATTTTTACACATCGATGGGAATGAAATGTCACATATCAGCTTTGATTTCACTCGATGTATATTGAAATCGTATACGCTTTTATGCACTTGCTACGTGTACTAGGAAAATACAAGCTTTAATTAGACACGTGATTTACAATCTATGTACTATTTTTTTTTTCTTTTTTTTATTTCATTCATCCGCTTACCGCATGGTAAAAAGTTGTGCAACAAAGTTTACGATCCAATCGATAAATACAAAATTTTTACAACCGAGAGCTAATAACAAGCATGCAAATGAAGCTCTACTTATTTTGTTCCTCCAGGTGGATTAATAATTTCAACGATGATAATCACTCATATAATTATAGTCATTATGAAACAAGGTGAAGGTGAATCGTGTATCTCGTAAGAAAGATAGTAATATAGTATATCCCGAGTCTAGCGAAATGTAAGTAAATTATTTATTATAGAGTCGCGTTACCACATACTTATGTTAATTATGCAACCGTTCCACCATTTACTGCATTACTTTTGAGCTCGAACTTCTCTCGATTTTTTGTATATCCTCTTATAAGAAAAAAAAAAAAAAAAATGGTAATCGACCTGTGAAGTTAAAAAAAAAAACAAGGTACCGCAGTTACAAAGTGACAAGTATAAGTATGTGCGCACAATATAAATAAAACATTACTTAAATATTCTCGTACGGCGTTCAATGATTCACTTTGTAAATTTAAATATAAAATGGCATCGAGTAAAAAGAACGTTTCCATGTTAAATAAACGATATTCTTGTAAAATTGTGTCTATTAGTTAATAATTGTCCTTTTTTTATATTAATGCATAAATATTCAAAATATTAATATTGTTTTATTTATTTATTTATTTATTTATTTATTTATTTTTTTTCATTAACGTCTATAGTTTCATCATGATGTTATACAACATTTTAAAAATTAATCGACAAAAAAAGGCGGTATAATTAATGATTAATATCAAATAAATATCTTTTCTTGGTAAAAAAAATAATGATAAAAAAAAAAAAAAAAAAAAAACAATATAGTAAAACGGTAAAAGCCTTGCAATAAACCAACCATAATACAATTAGCTTAATTAGACGCGATTCTAGTTTACGGTAACATAATCAATTATTACAAAACGGGATACAAGTGATAGGGAGTCGTGTATATCTGAGCACTGGAAAAAAAAAGGGAGAAAAAAAATTCCATAATACAAGAAGAAAAGAGGCTTGCGCGTTTTTTTTTTTTTTTTTTTTTTTTTTTTTTCATCTCGACTTTCACATTTTCTCGTAATATCATAATAATTAGCGGAACGCGCTCTAATTGTTTTTGTTTTTCCTTTATTAAGGAAGCCAAATTTTTCTCTTTTTTCGATGTTTTATTCGAGTTAACGAGAGTTTACTTGGGTAAAGCTCGTATATTTGTGTGCGACCTCCTCCGACGAAATTTCCAAAAGGAGAAAGGCAATTAAGGAAGAAAGAGAGAATGGCGAAGCGCCGCGTTTCAACGATTTTTATCATCGCTTGCCATTGCTTCTCTTTCTCTCTGGCGCTTTCCATTGATCATGACAATCAATGAACCGCGTCGGCACGATTTATCAGCGCAGCCATAAGCTACCGGTGTCCTCTTCGGCGCCGGCACACATCTCACCCGTGCTAACCGTGAGGTAAGCCGGACGCGTATGCCGCTCTCCCTCTCTGTCTCACGGATTACATCCGCGCGAGAGTAGCTCGCTGGGATCAGATCCCGATCTACGCTGTGTTTATATAGCGCGCGCGTATATATATATATATATATACGCGCGTGCATGCATGTGTGCGCGTTAAGAGCGACGATGCACGCGTGCACATTCTACACTACAGCCGAAATGCGCGCGCGAAAAAGAGTCATCGTTTTCGCAACGAGGATCCGTTAACCGTCTATTACGTTATACGAATAATCGCGCCACGTGTTCTAGGTATACGTAGGATCTGGAAAAAAATTCTCAAGCTCGAATTAATTTTTACTGTTTATTTTAGTACTAAAGATGCTCGTAAACTGTTTGTTTGTATAAATTTAAATTTATTATTCAAATAAAATAATTATCAAAAGTTTAAATTTGTATCAAAAAGATAATATTTTTTTATAATTTAAAAAAAAAATAAAAAAAAATACATTCTAAAATAAATCGTTGAATTGAAGAAAACTAAAATAAAACGTAGTTATGTTTGTACGGCATACGGTTACACCAAGACAATGTAAGTACTCAGGCAAGGATGGCAAATATAAGTACCATTATATTATACCTAATATACAAAACTTATTATCCTTCATCGCTTCTAAGGAAATACATTTCTACTTATACCAAAAAGACTTTTTTTTTCGCTAATTGTCAAAGTAAAGACTCATGAAGCGCTTTGATTTTTCTTATGTGACAACTCTTCTTTCTCATATAGTTGGTACACTTTGCCACAAAGAGAAACAGAAGAGATAGTAAAGTATTGTTATCGCCAACTACGTAGTTCTCTTGTTTTATGTTTTAAACTACATTCGCGTTATTGATTCCTAGCAACCCTCATCCTTTTTTCCAGTTTCTTTCTTTACTAATCGATAACCGTTTTTGTCTTTTTTACACAAGTCACTGGTACACAAGTTAGGAAACAGATTCATGTAAAATGTAGCTCTCTTTGATATATAACGTAAAGCTGTACTTGCTTACTATTAAAATTAGACACAGTGTCGTCGAATTTAAATAGTATTGATTTTTTTGTCGATGCCCATCGGCTACTGGTTTTTTTAAAATCAATTCAAGTCGAACATTGTTTTCTTTATTAGTAAACTCTTTGCTAGAAGACTATTCGAACTAAGAAAATAATATAATCGAACATCATTTTCAATTCGAGATTTATAATTCAGCATTGAGCAATACCCACTAAACTATTCAATTAACTCGGTAAACCGAAGCAAAATTTTAATATCAAGTAGATTTAATTTATCGTAAATCGGTAAATTTCTATTAATCGGGGACTCCCAATTAAACCATACTTTTTTTTTCCGTAATGTTTTTTCTTTTCCGGAATTTATCGAACCCAAGTTCGCGCAATGCAACTTTCGTCTTCGTCTTTCGCCGAGTCGCATTGAAAAGACCCGAGCGAACGGGTAATAAATCCGCGCGCACAGTAATATATCAACCGCGATTGTCGTTCGCAACGCCACCGTTCCTCAATTAATTAAAAATTGGTCTGGTCTAATTCAATCGGTTAATGAGATAAGAATATAAGAAAGGACTCTGCGCATTCGATCGCCGCGTTTCCCTTTCTTTTTTTAATATTACAACTTCGCGTTGTAAATTAACGGACCACCGCGAGTATGAATTATCATAAGAAAGGTAATCGCGCAATCGTTTATTAGATAAGTACGCATGAGAATTTATTCTTTATATAATTGTTCGATTGTTTAATGGGACTCGGCTTTATCAATGCACCTAACAATGCCGGGTTTAATTGCGCGCGTTACTTAAAAAACTTAATCTATTAAGTTATTTATCCGTCCGCGTTTGATTAATTTAGATTTTAACAATTCGGGCGGTTGGATTATTTATACAACGTTTTTATTCGGTTGAAAAATTCGGTTAAATCTGCGAGTCTCAATATCAACGATCTTTTCCATAAAATAAAAGTGGGCGTCTCAATAGCTTATTAATAGAAGCAATTCCAAGAGAACGAGATCGACCTTAAAAGATATTATAATATACGAGTACATATCGGTAAATATAATGCGTAAGAATTTAACGTCAGATTTAGCGTGCAGAATTTGTACAAATAGTATAATCTAATTGTGTATACGCGCGAAAAGTATGCTCTCTCTCTCTCTCACTCTCTTTTTTTTTTTCTTTCTACGTATTTTATTGCCCTCGATATTTACGACTCTGTGTTAGACCTTGGCATCATCGACAGACAATTTGTGTAATTCATGTTCGAGTAGTCCGCGAAATTTACATTTTCGTAAAACTGGAAAATTCTTTTCAAGAAACAGTTTGATTTCCGTCAAAAATTTAAACCAACTCGAGATATTGCATAGTTTTAACTAAATTTAAAATATAAATTTGCCGTACCTTATCGTGCATAGTAAATAAACGAATGCTTATAACATATTCTTACCTGAAACAGAAAAATAAAATTTCTATTAGAGCTTTGCTCATATTTATAATTACGTATAAATGTGATTTAAAAATGTGTAATGAATAAAAGCGATGAATGCATTAAAAATATGTTATGAAATAAATTGCGCTTGGCGTAATAATAAATTTGCGCTGCGAATAAATTGATCGTAATTATGCACTAGTAAAAAATGTAGTAATATTAATTTAACTTATAAATCAACGATTGATTATCAATTAATTATACATTAATGTTGATTGTAAATTAAACAGCTTTCTAATCGCTTGAATTTGCTTTTGGTGTACTTTTCACTTGATAATTTTTTGTTTTTTTTTTTAACGATAGCCTTTGTCGATGTAATATCCAATTCTTAAAATCGTATAGATATGATTAATCGTATGATAAAAATTCGCTAATAAGCGAGCAAAGACGACATTCCAAAGAATCTCTGCATTAATTTTACTCTAGATCATAAACTTGCGTACATTATCGTATATAAAAAATTTCGCTTGCAATTTATAGCGCGTTAAATAATCGAATAGCTCAAAGGAAATACAATGAAGATAAGCGAAAGGAACGGCCCGAGTTACCGATAAGGACTTTGAATTTCAAATTTGTCTCTCTAATAATTACACAAGTCTTATTCGTATTCGTATCACGGTCGACTTCATTAACGATAAATAACATCTGCTAATCTATGTTTGCAAAAAAAGAAGAGAGACAAAATCTACAGTCGGATTATCACGGTAAGCAATAAGACAAGATTTGCGATGACGAAAAATAAAATATGTTGACGTTAAAAAATTAAACGTCGAGATTATAACAATTAATGTACCTTCAATGTAGAGGAATACGTAAACTCCATTTTTTTTCTTTATTTATAATCGTAACAGAATGTTCACTCAAAGTCTTAATCGTATGTTCTCATAATTATTTTAATATTACGTCAACTTTTCATAAATATTTATGTCGAGCACTTATTTAATTTCTGCATGTACGGGTGTACGTGAATTTTATCCTCTAAGCTCTTACTATTTAATATAGTGAGTGCAGCACGAACTAGCTGCTATTATAATAGTTGAAGCATTTTTTTTAAAATCGCTGTTCTTTTATCTCGTCTTTTCGGAACTTTCAATGTTTACACAACGAAGTTATCCTAAAGAAGCATTACATTATTAAAAATAATTATCCAATTTTACGTTAATAAGATATGTAAATAATTTCGATAAAAATTTTTTAATATATTTTTATACTTTGTATTAAAATAATTACACAAATAAATAATTACAAAAAAAAAAAAAAAAACGATAAAAACTGAATTTCATCAAAAAAGCTAATAGATAACCAAAGCAGAATACCATCGTGTTCAGAGATATATAACAATAAATATGCGAAAAAACTCGATAAATTCAGACTTAAAAACTAAGGCTGCAGATGAACGTCGGACGCGATATCGAAAGTCGGGTTTCGTTTTCTTCTATATATCTATATATCTCGTGTGCGCCGTGTGAACGCGTTAGTTGCATTTTACAAAGATATATATCCGATCGTTTAACATACAAACACAAACACACACACACACACACACACACACACACACACACACACAAATAAAGGCTTGTGTGTATAGTCTCGAAGTGAATTGTGCAAGTGTAACCGTTTGCTTTTGCGCTGATAAATATTGATGATCGATGATAATTTGTGTGAATGAAGTTTTTTCTTTACAAACGCTGATTGTTTTTAAGTTGATAAGCTTGGCTTTTGATGATTGATTTCTTTTATTGGTATATCGATATACAATGTATACTATACACAAGTCGAATGAAAATAATTAGCTAAACGTTAAAAAATAATTTTCTGACCAGCTGGATTTTTTAAGAAAAAAAAAGCAAAATGTTTTAAATTTCGGATACGTATAAGCTACGCGATCAAAAATGATCGCAACCCGCAGTCGACATCACCAGAATTTATTTTCAAAGCTAGTTATAATCTCTCTGTCTTTTTCTCTTTCTCACTTTTTCGTAGGATTAACATCAAGTTGCAATCCGAAAAGCAAAAGCGTAATATATACACGAGTGAAAAATTAGAGTATAGTTAGCCAGGCATCACTGGCAATTATGCTCTACGTTACGACCCGAGGCTTACGGTATTTTCGCACAAGAGATAATGGCCAATTTTAACGACGTTTGAGGCAATTACGACGTCGGCATTTGATACCTGCATCTATGGGGTGAGTTCTAATGGCCTCTTCCCTTTCGTTTATTTCATTCTTTTGTTGGATATTTTGGAGATTTTGAAATTCGCAAACGAGTTAATTTTTACGTATTTATTATTTTAAAATCATACACTTTATATAACGTATTTCATCTACCAATTTTTAAATTATAATACAATATTGAAACTAATCATATAAAGAATAAATGCATTCGTTTTTAAAATGAAACTTTTTCGTACAACTACTATTTACTTATTGAGTAAAAAATTAACTCGCAATTTCTATCCACGATGTATATTTTTCTCATCGTATTGACAAAATGAAAAATTTTATCGATACATAATGTTAAAGTTGTCGAGGTATAAATAAATTTTAATTCAAACGAGCAAACTTTATTCAAAAAAAAAAAAATAAAATTCCATTTTAATCTCTTTCCGCACCTAAGCGACAAGTTTGTAGTACAGCAAAGACGTGAGCTTTCCACAGAACGAAACATTATCAACCGAGAGAAAAAAAGACAAAGACAACGGCAAAAGAAATAGAGAAAGAAAGAGAATAGATTATTTCAATTTTATCTGAACCGAGTATCGTAGACACGCGACAAGCGCGACGAAGATGAAAAAAAGTAGGAATAAGTCAATGGCGGTAGAGACGGAATAAAGACAAGTAACGTATCGTCGCGGCAATACAAAACGAGATGATTATTTTCCATAGCAATTTACCGGTTAGTCGTGGAATAATTAACTCATTTTCAAAAGCCGTGTGCGCAAGAGAGAAAGAGTGAGAGAAAGAGAGAGAGAGAGAGAACTAAGAAGAAGGAAATATCAAGCAGGAATCGACCTCGATTTCCCTTCTGGTTCCCGTCGCCTGGGCTGCATATAAATCGAGAAAGGCGGCAACGACGCAACACACATACACACACACACAACGGCGTTGTTGTACTTGCATAAAATGCATTTTCCTCCTCACTTCTAATCACGACTTTTTTCGTCCGAAATCTTTTCTTTATTTTCTTTTTTGTTTCTTTAAGATTGCAATTAAAAATTGTTGATTTGGCACTTGCTTTGGAAAAACGGCGTTAAAAGAACGGAGATATAATTTTCATTCGTGGATGAAATTCTTCGACGACTTTATTAATTTCACGCTATCGTTAATTCACTTGGGAATATTGTATTTGAAGTTTTATAAAGTAATCGTTAAGAAGCATAGGATATAAGCGAAAGCAAATAAATATTTTCAAAATATAAATCGATATATTATCAATGCACCTCGGGTAGGTATACAAATACACGTAGTTATTGACTACAACAACGTTGGCTATTAATCATCATAGTTGTGTAACAAAGACACGTTGCTCGCGAAAAACGTTTGTCGAACAAAAGAGAAAACGCGTAGGGCAAGCTCTTTTCGATATAAATTATACGTATATATATAAAATTTTTTTTATCTGCGATATAATTTGAAAATAGTTCAGTATTTTATTCTTCAAATTTTAATGCAAGTTCAAAATATTATAATAATTAGTATGTTTGTAATTAATTGTATAATTTGAATTATAAGCGAATTTTAAATTTAATTAATCGAAGTAAAAGCATGAAATTTAATTAAACTAATACCTTATACCTTACAAGATACATTTTGTGATATTATACAAATGTCAATATATCTATTAGTAAATAACTAATAACTCAATTACGTTTAGTATTAGTACAGTATCAGTGTCACCTAATTTTTATTTTGAAGGAACCTTTACTTTTTGTAGTTTTGTAGGCTATAAAAATGATCGAAGATTCATAAGCATTAATACAAATTTTTAATTTTTATCTTATTATTTAAAATGCTATTACTTTACCTAATATAGCAACATTACTTATTATTAAAGTGTAAACTAATTCTTCATAAATTGAATAAGTAACTTGTGCTTGTTAAAAATTTAAAATCTTACTAAATTTTAATTAAAATTTTGCTTATGTTAAATGTTATTTTTGTAAAATTATACAAATTAACTATTTGGTATTTTTTTTATACATATAAATTGCGGTGAGAAACATAGTGAATACCGTTTTTTTTTTTTTTTTTTTTTTTAAATACATAATAAATGATGGGTATAATTATATTTTAAAATATTTCATGTAACTCAGTAACCATAAAAGATGCTTACTTGCTAATTTATAGAAAAATCGTACGATGTTATCCTATACGCAAGTTTCAACTGTTTAAAATCAAGCAAGCAAGGCAACGGTAGACAATGTTCTCTTAAAATCAATAAAATGCAGGTAATTTAAAGTCGATTTCATGAAAGTATTATATCCAAGCTTAAATTTGTTCTCGCTTTCTCTCTAAAACAAAACCTCACTTTGTCAACGCATCTAAGCATTCGTGTCCGCAGGTATATTTAACGCTTGTCCATTTAGGGCTGGCCGTCTTGCATATATCTTATTAAAAACTGTTAATCCCTTCGGTACCGGCAGAAAGAGCGGATTGTAGTCGCCAGCGTTTATAGACCGACATAATTTGCGAAGCCAAGGAAGGAATATTAGCGAGTCGACTTTACGAGGAATCGTTAATATACCGTTGTAATAGACTCTTGGTGGCGACTCGTCCTTCTTAGGTGATTGGCGTATTTCGCCACAATGAGTAAAAGACGAGAAGGTGTCTCCGTGTCTACTAACTCTTACCCCTTCTCCCTTTCTTAGTCGACTACCCTCTTTTGACTTTATGACACCAGTCACTGGTATATAAATCGGGAAAATAGTTCAAGTGGGACATTACTCTCTTTGACATCGAGTGCAATGGTGAACTTGTTCGCTATTGAAAGTGGACTTTTGCCTACAAAATTTAAATAGCATTGAATCTATTTTCAGTGCCCATCACCTACCATTTTTTTTGAAAATAAATATAAGTTGTGCATTGTTATCGTTAAAATTTACTTTAAAAGTGAGTGTACTTGTTATACAAAGTCGACATTTTTTTGTCAAATTGAAATAGTGTTGTGTAAATCAATCAAAGATAAGCAATGGAATCAAAGCCAAGAAGTTTCGTTTTCGATATTCTGATGAACGAGACAAGATATGTTACGGAGTTCATTAGCAACGGTGGTTTATCAAAGATGTCAAAAGCAAATGAATATGGGTTACTTCTTGCAAGTCTTTTACGTTGCAATAAACCATTAGTGAATCTTCTTTTGTCTAAGGGTGCTCCCGTATGCAAAAGTACCGGGAAAACGACCAACATAAATACGCCGCTTCATTATGCAATCGATCCAATGCAGGATATAGAAATTGTGGAGACATTGCTGTCAAAGGGAGCAACCTTGAATATTTGTAATAAACATGGCGAGACGCCGGTGCATTTTGCTGCTAAAACTATGAAAATGGAATTTATCTCCTTGCTTTTAGAATACGGAGCAAACTTACAAGTTTCGACGTTAGACGGTGAGACACCTTTGCATTACTTGCTCAATGAATTCTACAGTGAAAGGTATCAGGAAGAAGTAAATATTGAAGATGTGGAAAAAATCGCTGAACTATTTTTATCTTTGGGACTCGATGTTAACGCCAAATCGAATAAGTCCGGTACCGCGTTGCATATTGCATGCGCTCATGGGTGCGATGAATTAGCAAAAATTCTACTTCGGTATAATGCAGATGTCAACTCCCGGAATAAAAATCTTTGCACGCCGCTTCATTACGCTGTGCAACATACGAGCGCCGATACTGTAACGATGATTCTTGATAAAGGCGCCGAATTTAATGCCAAAGATTCTAACGGTGATACACCGTTATTACTTACCTGTTCAAAAGGACGAATCGAAATCGTGGATATTTTGTTAAAACGCCAAGCCAACGTGAATGATGTCAACAACGATTCAATGACAGCGCTTCATTTAGCTACGATCACTAAACATGAAGCCATAATCGAGATGCTTCTGCAAGCGGGAGCAAATCCAAACGCCGTAGGAAGAGACGGAAAAACTCCTTTCACGATCGCTCACCGAATGACCGCCCACAATTTCTTCTGTATGTTCAAAGTATTTTTGAGGTGCGGAGCGAACATCGACATCGATTATCAGGACAGAAATGGTAACACGGCTTTACTTTATGCCTGTCAGCATGAAAGTCTTGCCAGTATTTATGAATTGCTCGAGCACGGTGCAAATTTGGGAATCGAGAATAACGAAGGCAAGAGTCCGATAATGTATTTGAAGTTTGGTAGGTACGAAATTGAAAAGATGAAGACGGTGAGAATCGACCGATATGCAACGTTGTACGACATCTTTATGTACATCCACGAAATGACGATTCGCACACCGAGCGAACCGCTCAAAGCTATGTTGATGTCTGAACAATTTGACGAAGATTTTCCACTGATGGCCAACATTGTCAGAGCACAATTTAGAAGAGGTGTTATAAGAAAACAATTAATGGAAGATGGAAAAATTATTTTGAATTACGCTCTCAAAACAACGTTACCAGATTTGATGTCGGAAAAAATAATGAAATACTTAAACGATCAAAAATTGGCAATGTTATCCAGACTAATGTCTGAACAACAATAAATTTTGTTTTTGTAATAAAAGATAGCAGGGCTAGTTGACACACGTCGCTGATTTTATATATACTTAATATTTTTTAATATGCAAATAATATTATATAGAGTTAACAATATGGAAAATGTATAACAGAATAGTGTATTCGTTTTACGAGTTACAGTGACATAATACAATGTACCATAGACCTACAACGTTTCAATGTTTTTAAAACTGTGTCAACTAGCTCTCCCTTATTTTTGTAACGACCTAACGCGACAGAATTTCCTTAACAGTTATTTAGCTGCAAATTTGTATTTGTGACTCCACGTTGTAAATATATTTTTCTGATTATATCAATATTTGTAAATATATTTGTGAAGATAAATAGTATTAATGATATAAATATTAATTGTTTTGAACGTAATAAATGTAATATCGATGTAACAACAATTTTGAAAATTCAATAAAAAAAAATTTTTAATTTATTTCTGTGAATCATAATTTACCTATAAAACTTATTTGAAAATAAATCCTTTCTTATAATATTAAGTAACTTTATAAAAAATCGATGACATTTTTAAACAGGGATAAAATAGATATTTCTTAATATTTTCAAAACTATTCAAAATCATAAGCTTAGTTGAAAAAATTAATTTTGAAAATTATTTTTAATATTATGTAAAATTTATAAGACATTATAAATCATAATTTTTTTTTTTTAATTCATTATTATATTTCAACACAAAAACCATTTTCAATGTCTAGCAAGCTTTTATAATTAAAATATTAGTATTAAATTTCATTAAAATTTCATTAATTAATTAGACATATCAGTAAATACAATAATTTTTTTATAAAATTTACGAATAACCTTTACAATGTATAATATTAATTGTTTTGAAACCTATTCAAAAAGTAAAAAAATAATATAATTGAATCTTATTTTCAATTCGAGATTTATAATTCAGCATTGAGCAATACCCACTAAACTATTCAATTAACTCGGTGAACCGAAGCAAAATTTTAATATCAAGTCGATTTAATTTATCGTAAATCGGCACATTTCTATTAATCGGGGACTCCCAATTAAACCATACTTTTTTTTTCCGTAATGTTTTTTTTTTCCGGAATTTATCGAACCCAAGTTCGCGCAATGCAACTTTCGTCTTCGTCTTTCGCCGAGTCGCATTGAAAAGACCCGAGCGAAAGGGTAATAAATCCGCGCGCACAGTAATATATCAACCGCGATTGTCGTTCGCAACGCCACCGTTCCTCAATTAATTAAAAATTGGTCTGGTCTAATTCAATCGGTTAATGAGATAAGAATATAAGAAAGGACTCTGCGCATTCGATCGCCGCGTTTCCCTTTCTTTTTTTAATATTATAACTTCGCGTTGTAAATTAACGGACCACCGCGAGTATGAATTATCATAAGAAAGGTAATCGCGCAATCGTTTATTAGATAAATACGCATGAGAATTTATTCTTTATATAATTGTTCGATTGTTTAATGAAACTCGGCTTTATCAATGCACCTAACAATGCCGGGTTTAATTGCGCGCGTTACTTGAAAAACTTAATCTATTAAGTTATTTATCCGTCCGCGTTTGATTAATTTAGATTTTAACAATTCGGGCGGTTGGATTATTTATACAACGTTTTTATTCGGTTGAAAAATTCGGTTAAATCTGCGAGTCTCAACATCAACGATCTTTTCCATAAAATTAAAGTGGGCGTCTTAATAGCTTATTAATAGAAGCGATTCCAAGAGAACGAGATCGACCTTAAAAGATATTATAATATACGAGTACATATCGGTGAATATAATGCGTAAGAATTTAACGTCAGATTTAGCGTGCAGAATTTGTACAATAGTGTAATCTAATTGTGTATACGCGCGAAAAGTATGCTCTCTCTCTCTCACTCTCTTTTTTTTTTCTTTCTACGTATTTTATTGCCCTCGATATTTACGACTCTGTGTTAGACCTTGGCATCATCGACAGACAATTTGCGTAATTCACGTTCGAGTAGTCCGCGAAATTTACATTTTCGTAAAACTGGAAAATTCTTTTCAAGAAACAGTTTGATTTCCGTCAAAAATTTAAACCAACTCGAGATATTGCATAGTTTTAACTAAATTTAAAATATAAATTTGCCGTACCTTATCGTGGATGGTAAATAAACGAATGCTTATAACATATTCTTACCTGAAACAGAAAAATAAAATTTTTATTAATGCTTTGCTCGTATTCGTAATTATGTATAAATGTTATGTGTTAATATGGGTAATGAATAAAAAAGCGATGGATACATTAAAAATGTATTATGAAATAAATCTCACTCGGCGTAATAAATTGATGATAATTATGCGGTAGTATAGAAAAATACAGTAATATTATTTTAACTTATAAATCATCGATTGATTATCTATTAATTAGACATTAATGTTGATTGTAAATTAAACAGCTTTCTAATTGCTTGAATTTGCTTTTGGTGTAATTTTCAGTCGATAATGTTTTGATTTTTTAACGGTAGCCTTTCCTTCCTATTTTTACAGTTAAAATCATGTACATAATTAATCGTATGATAAAAATTTTCTCAATCAGTAACAAACGCGACATTCTAAACAACTTCGAATGCATTTCTCCTTAAGGTCAAATACAAATCTCATACAAATTGTATGCTTGAGCGCTTAAGAAATAAATAACACAAACGAAACACAAAGTAGACAGAGAAAAGATAAAAAGAGAAAGAACCAACAGGTAAAACTTGTAAATGATAGCATTTAAAGTTATCCTGATCAATATCATATTGAGCACTTTGGCGAAATTCTGTTAAAACCCAAACCTTAGCGATAAGTGCATAAAAAAGAGAGAGAAAAAATCTACTGTCCCATTATCATGGTAACGAATAACACAAAACCTACGACGATGAAAAAATTAAAAATCTCGAGGTAAATAAAAAATAAAATGCTGAGGTTGTAACGAGTTGATGTACCTTCAATGTAGGGGAACGCGTGAACTCAACTTTTTTTCTTTGTTTATAATCGTAACAGAATGTTCACTCAAAGTCTTAATCGTATGTTCTCATAATTATTTTAATATTACGTCAACTTTTCATAAATATTTATGTCGAGCACTTATTTAATTTCTGCATGTACGGGTGTACGTGAATTTTATCCTCTAAGCTCTTACTATTTAATATAGTGAGTGCAGCACGAACTAGCTGCTATTATAATAGTTGAAGCATTTTTTTTAAAATTGCTGTTCTTTTTTCTCGTCTTTTCGGAACTTTCAATGTTTACACAACGAAGTTATCCTAAAGAAGCATTACATTATTAAAAATAATTATCCAATTTTACGTTAATAAGATATGTAAATAATTTCGATAAAAATTTTTTAATATATTTTTATGCTTTGTATAAAAATAATTACACGTACAGCATGCGATAAAAAGGTAAAAAATAAAAAAAAAATGTGTAAATGCATTGCTCTGCTAACTCACGCCGATAACGATAATTTCACGATCGGCGATCTATACCTAATCATTAATTATCTTCGTACAACGCGCATTAAAAGCAAAAAAAAAAAAAACGATAAAAACTGAATTTCATTAAAAAAGCTAATAGATAACCAAAGCAGAAGACCATCGTATTCAGAGATATATAACAATAAATATGCGAAAAAAAACTCGATAAATTCAGACTTAGAAACTAAGGCTGCAGATGAACATCGGACGCGATATTGAAAGTCGGGTTTCGTTTTCTTCTATATATCTCTATATCTCGTGTGCGCCGTGTGAACGCGTTAGTTGCATTTTACAAAGATATATATCCGATCGTTTAACATACAAACACAAACACACACACACAAATAAAGGCTTGTGTGTATAGTCTCGAGGTGAATTGTGCAAGTGTAATCGTTTGCTTTTGCGCTGTTAAATATTGATGATCGATGATAATTTGTGTGAATGAAGTTTTTTCTTTACAAACGCTGATTGTTTTTAAGTTGATAAACGTGGCTTTTGATGATTGATTTCTTTTATTGGTATATCGATATACAATGTATACTATACACAAGTCGAATGAAAATAATTAGCTAAACGTTAAAAAATAATTTTCTGACCAGTTGGATTTTTTAAGAAAAAAAAAAGCAAAATGTTTTAAATTTCGGATACGTATAAGCTACGCGATCAAAAATAATCACAACCCGCAGTCGACATCACCAGAATTTATTTTCAAAGCTAGTTATAATTTCTCTGTCTTTTTCTCTTTCTCACTCTTTCGTAGGATTAACATCAAGTTGCAATCCGAAAAGCAAAAGCGTAATATATACACGAGTGAAAAATTAGAGTATAGTTAGCCAGGCATCACTGGCAATTATGCTCTACGTTACGACCCGAGGCTTACGGTATTTTCGCACAAGAGATAATGGCCAATTTTAACGACGTTTGAGGCAATTACGACGTCGGCATTTGATACCTGCGTCTATGGGGTGAGTTCTAATGGCCTCTTCCCTTTTGTTTATTTCATTCTTTTGTTGGATATTTTGGAGATTTTGAAATTCACAAACGACTTAATTTTAAAGTATATGTTGTTTTAAAATCATATATAGTACTTTATATAATGCATTTCATCTGTCAGTTTTTTAAATTATTATAAAATATTGAAATTTGTCATATAAAAAATAAATGCATATATTTTCGAAAAAAAACTTTTCTGTGTAGCCACTCTGCTTAAGTATAAAACCATTTACTTATTTAGTAAAAAATTAATTCGCAAATTCTATCCACAATGTATACATATATTTCTTCCATGGCATCGACAAAGTCAACAATTTTTTTAATATATTATACTAAAGTTATCTAAGCGAAACAAGCTAATTTTTATTAAAAAAAAAAAAAAAAAAAAAGAACGAAAAAGTAATAAAATTATATTTTAATCTTTCTACAAGTAAGCGGCACTTTTGAGGTACAGTAAAGACGTGAGCTTCCCACGCATACAGAACAAATCATGATCAACCGAAAAAAGTAGACAACGACAACGGCAAAAAAAAAAGAGAAAGAAAGAAAACAGATTGTTCCAATTTTATCTAAACCAAGTATCGTGGACACGCGACAAGCGCGACGAAGACGAAAAAAAGTAGGAATAAGTCAATGGCGGTAGAGACGGAATAAAGACAAGTAACGTATCGTCGCGGCAATACAAAACGAGATGATTATTTTCCATAGCAACTTACCGGTTAGTCGTGGAATAATTAACTCATTTTCAAAAGCCGTGTGCGCAAGAGAGAAAGAGTGAGAGAAAGAGAGAGAGAGAGAGAGAGAGAGAGAGAGAGAACTAAGAAGAAGGAAATATCAAGCAGGAATCGACCTCGATTTCCCTTCTGGTTCCCGTCGCCTGGGCTGCATATAAATCGAGAAAGGCGGCAACGACGCAACACACACACACACACACACACACACACAACGGCGTTGTTGTACTTGCATAAAATGCATTTTTCTCCTCACTTCTAATCACGACTTTTTTCGTCCGAAATCTTTTCTTTATTTTCTTTTTTTTTTCTTTAAGATTGCAATTAAAAGTTGTTGATTCGGCATTTGTTTTGGACAAACGACGTTAAAATAACGGAGATATAATTTTCATTCGTGGATGAAATTCTTCGACGACTTTATTAATTTCACGCTATCGTTAATTCACTTGGGAACATTGTATTTGAAGTTTTATAAAGTAATCGTTAAGAAGCATAGGATATAAGCGAAAGCAAATAAATATTTTCAAAATATAAATCGATATATTATCAATGCACCTCGGGTAGGTATACAAATACACGTAGTTATTGACTACAACAACGTTGGCTATTAATCATCATAGTTGTGTAACAAAGACACGTTGCTCGCGAAAAACGTTTGTCGAACAAAAGAGAAAACGCGTAGGGCAAGCTCTTTTCGATATGAATTATACGTATATATATAAAATTTTTTTTATCTGCGATATAATTTGAAAATCATTCAGTATTTTATTCTTCAAATTTTAATGCAAGTTCAAAATATTATAATAATTAGTATGTTTGTAATTAATTGTATAATTTGAATTATAAGCGAATTTTAAATTTAATTAATCGAAGTAAAAGCAAGAAATTAAATTAATTATTATTCTAATAGGTTATACCTCAATACCTTAGATATATTATTAAATGATTTCAATTACTTTTAGTATCAGTATCAGTACAATTTAATTTTTATTTTGGAGAAATTTCTTTCTTATTTGTAGTGTTGTAGGCATAAATACATTTTTTCTAATTTCTATTTTAAATTATTGAAAATGCTACTATTTTACATGAGCATATAAATTTTTGTAGAAAATTTATACACGCCATAGTCAAAGACCGAAGCTCCTACGTTCCCAGATTTTGTTACTCAATTTTCAGGTGTGAGTTTGAAAATTTTAATTATTGGAGTTGATGAACCCTCGAGTTAACGAGCCAAACCTAGGAGCGTCGAAGCTTCGGTCTTTGTAACGTATTGATAATAACTTGTAGGTGTAAGTAACTAACTTTTTGTCATAACTGCTTTGAAATGTTATACCTTAATAACCGAAAAAGATACTCGTTTATAAATTTAAACTCCTCAATCTAAAGCAAACAAAAAACTATAAGAAATGTTCTCTTAAAATCAATAAAATGCAGGTAATTTAAAGTCGATTTCATGAAATTATTCTATCCAAGCCTAAATTTGTTGTTCTCGCTTTCTCTCTAAAACAAAACCTCACTTTGTCATAAGCATTAATACAAATTTTTAATTTTTATCTTATTATTTAAAATGCTATTACTTTACCTAATATAGCAACATTACTTATTATTAAAGTGTAAACTAATTCTTCATAAATTAAATAAGTAACTTGTGCTTGTTAAAAATTTAAAATCTTACTAAATTTTAATTAAAATTTTGCTTATGTTAAATGTTATTTTCGTAAAATTATACAAATTAACTATTTGGTATTTTTTTTATACATATAAATTGCGGTGAGAAACACAGTGAATACCGTTTTTTTTTTTTTTTTTTTTTTTAAATACATAATAAATGATGGGTATAATTATATTTTAAAATATTTCATGTAACTCAGTAACCATAAAAGATGCTTACTTGCTAATTTATAGAAAAATCGTACGATGTTATCCTATACGCAAGTTTCAACTGTTTAAAATCAAGCAAGCAAGGCAACGGTAGACAATGTTCTCTTAAAATCAATAAAATGCAGGTAATTTAAAGTCGATTTCATGAAAGTATTATATCCAAGCTTGAATTTGTTCTCACTTTCTCTCTAAAACAAAACCTCACTTTGTCAACGCATCTAAGCATTCGTGTCCGCAGGTATATTTAACGCTTGTCCATTTAGGGCTGGCCGTCTTGCATATATCTTATTAAAAACTGTTAATCCCTTCGGTACCGGCAGAAAGGGCGGATTGTAGTCGCCAGCGTTTATAGACCGACATAATTTGCGAAAAGTTTTATTTATCGAAGCCAAGGAACGAATATTAGCGAGTCTACTTTACCAGGAATCGTTAATATACCGTTTTAATAGACTCTTGTACCATAAAAATCCGTAGGAAAATATAGATGCAAGCTATTCAAGAGCCGTATATATATACGCTTTTAAAGAAAAGGAGGGTAGGGGGGGGGAGGGGAGATCCACTTTCGATTTCGCGAGGAGACCATGTCGTCTTTGCGTCTGGTGCACCGCTGCTGTCTTATACATATGCGGTTTTACATCATGTAACGTTACGCGAACTATTACTCCTCTCTCTTTCGGTCCGCGGAAACATGACGCCAGTAGTTTACCTTTCCTTTTCTTTCACATTTTTCTTTTTTTTTTTTTTTTTTTTTTTTTTTCTTCTTTTTCATCGCCAGTGGGGTTAATCGATAGACCGCTGCCTTATACGCGTTACGTTTTGTTGTAATACGTGCACGTGTGTATAGATGTGGGATTGAGAATCGTCGTCTTTTATTTCTATTTTTGATTCGAAGCGTTTCTTCGCCAGTGGTTTTACTCACAATTTGGTTTTATCTTTATTTTTTTCTCTTTTTAATCGGTACAACTATACATATATATATAAATATCGGTTAAATCGCGAGATGGGATTACGTAAATGTCGTCGTTGACCGTAATTTCCTTTTTGGCAAATGTAATTATTTCTTTACGTGCTTGATTCTACGTCGTTACGATGATTTATTTCACTCTCGGAATGGAAATGGGAATTTCATGGTGCTTTTTTTTTTTCTTTTTTTTCTTATTTTTATAAGAAATTATATTCGATTTTCGAAGTTTGTAATTAAATTTAATGCTTTTGCCTTTCGAGTTACAAGAGAGAAACTTGCAATTTTTAAAAATTATGTAACGATTTTATAATTTAAGTTTATATGCGAAAAAAGCGCCGCAGTGATAATATTTTTTATTTTTCTTTCTTTCTTTTTTTTTTTTTTTTTTTTTTTATTAATCAAATCGATAAACGATTGCGAATTTAAAATTTAAATATTGTATTTATGGCTAATATTACGCAACGGCTTTTAGAATGTTTAATCGCGGCAGTTATGTGATCCAAAAGAAAAATATTAAATGCACAATAAAAATAATTTTTTTTTTTTTTTCGTATATTTATGACTTTTTAACATAAATATCGTTAATAAAAATTTATAATCGTTAATTTTAAATTTTCGCTTAAGATTTAAAATTTTTTTTATATAATATTGATCATTATTTAACAAATTTTTAAGATTATTAATCTTAATTCTATGGTTACTCCGATCAAGAATATATTATTTTGGGTACGTAAAATTAAATAGCATTCAGATAAACCTTAAAATTAATAAATTAAAAAAATAAAATAATGAATAAATCGTAATATAAATATATTTATTCTGAAAAACAAAAAAAAAAAAAAAAAAAAATTTAATAAATAAATAAATAAACAATAAAACTAACCGCGAATTCATTCGTTATCAATCATAATTTTCGTCCAGCAAAATCACATCGCAAAATATTCTCCGACAAAAAAGCGTTACGATAGTCGTTTACCCGCACGAACTAAAATTCTTTTTGATACCAAGTCATTAAGGTATGATTGATAATTGTAACTCCGTGGATAAACATACGGCGGTTAACCTCACACACGCCGGAGTTGTAACTGCTGCGTTACAAGCGAAATATTACGAATTCAGCTCGGTTATGATGACTGGACGAAACTCTTTTTTTTTTTTTTTTTCTTTTTTTTTTTCTTATTGTTTTGTTTTTCCTTCCTCGGCTGGTTAAACGTTTAAGCCAACTAATAAAGTCAACAGTGAGGATAAGAAATAAAGAAGAAAAGATACAAACACGCAGTCGACGAGGAGGTTTTTCTCATCCGCGAGAACGAGAGTTTGCAACGATTTAATCGTATACCATTTCAAAATTTACGGTGCCGAAAGACATCAATCTTCGCTCGAACGTGCGGACTGTTAGGTTTTTACGCGCAGCCGTCGAAAGAAAAAATAACAACGTGTTTTCTAACACGCTTCTTGGCTATATATATGTTTTAAGCACTCAAAGACCATAAATTCTCAAAGTCTCGTTCGATCGTTTTTTTTTTTTCTTTCTTTTCCATACCCCATCAGTATTAAGGCTCTTAATAAAACAAAACGTTTGTGTTTAGCATTATTTGCATTTTATTTGTGCGCAGAGAGAGAGAGAGAGAGAGAGAGACGTTAGGAATCAACATGACAAAAGTGTTTGTAGATTTTAATCGAGATGATAATCTTTATTTGCGGTAAACGTTGCGCGGCACACACATCCTTGCGAAATGTGACTGCTTATAAGAAAAGCTTTGATCATTCAATTGAATGCTGCTTTTTGTTTTTTTTGTTTGTGTAACATTTTTTTAGCTGTGTACTTTTGATCAATTTTTATTAAATTTAATTATTTGAAAAGGTAGATTTTAAATGATATTTTTAAATAATGATATGAAAAACAAGAATAGTTTACAAAAATCACAATAAATTTTTTATATAATAATGCCGAAAAATATCTTTATTAAATACGTTTAATTTTTTTCAAGTATTAATTATTTTACCATACGGAATTCGACAAACGATTTATTTTATGGTCTACGTTCTATAAATACATGCAATATAAATTCATGATAGTAGAATAAATTCTAATCATAAAAAAAAAAAAAAACTTACTTTTTTTACAAAAAAAAAAAAATAAAATTTTACGATAAAATTTGCGTAAATTCGAGGTTAAAACACGTCGTCATTACTTCGTCGATAAATCGAGCGAACGATCTTAGCTTGTGCCAACGTTAATCCATAAACCGCGCGTAAATCCAGCGCTTAAAATATATAAAATAACGCGCTCCGTTACTCCGTGATTAGCGGTCACACATTCGCGTCAAAGCAAACGAAGCCGAGCGCTTAATCGAGAGGACAAACATGATTTACCTCGGCAACGTAAGAGCGTCGTACGTGACTTTTTTCTTTAATCGCAAAGTAGTGCAAAAGCGCTCGATTTCACATCTCTCTTATCCTTTCTCGTATACGCATATGTATTATATACACCACACGAAGCGCGATAATTAACGAGTGAGTTTTAACGCTAGTACGGTAGCGCGATAATGCCTACCGTTACGTTTACTTTAGCGCGTTGTAAATTATACAAAAAGAAAAACAACAACTCGCCTCTCTCTCTCTCTCTCTCTATTTTTCTTCACCAGTGGGAGTAATTTTACGATCGCTCTTATTATTACTATTTTTTTTTTTTTTTTTTTTTTTTTTTCTCTTCAAACTCGCAAGGCGTTGCTCGCGCGTACATACGTTGCGTGGACTTTCGAACCTATATACGCGAGGTATGAAATTACGATCGGTGCTCGGTGAAAAATTTTTTAACAAAGTGTTTATGCCTCCGCTAATTAGCCTCCCTCCATTTTGCGTAACGCAATATCCAAGGAAATTTATGGATTAGCGACGGGTGCGCAACGTTGTAATTATTGTAAAAGCGCCTGTATATATGTATAACGAGTTTATATCGGCGGGTATATAAGTATTTACGCGTATATACATGTTCAATACGTATAGCCGGTGTTAAATTATAACCGAGTTAGGCCAAACCTCGTAATTAGTCTATTGATATACGAGTATGAGCATTAGCGCGGTAATTGTAATTTAATTACGTACGTTAATCAAATAACGTTACGCGGCAAAGTTATCGTATCGGCGACGAACGAATAAATAAATAAAAAAAAAATAAAAAAATAAAAAAAAAAAAAAAAGAAAAAAAGAAATTGGCCAATCCCGTTGTTTTACGCGCAAAATGTATACGTTTACTTAACTCATCGTTCAACACCTATGCCTACGAAAAAGTTTTTTCGAATATAGACGTTTAAAAGTAATTCAATTTTTTTTCACGCGTCGACGAAACATATAAGTAACATAAAGTCAAATTATCCAATCGTAAGTATAAAGAAAAACAAAAGATAAGAGAATCGGTATATGTACATTGTGATCCGCGAAAGAAGCTTCAAAATTTATGTACACCGGCGCATATAAAAGAAAATATATGCGGCGTATATAAAGCGAGAAAAGAAATAAAGAATAACGGCAAGGCATCGCCACCAGGCGATGATGCACCGGCTGCTACCGGTGACGTGTATAGCAGGAAACCACACGCTCGTTCGCTCATGCACAAACGCACGCGCGCACACACACACACACGCACGCACCGCCGAGTGAGAGAGAGAGAGAGAGAGAGAGAGAGAAAAGTAAAGACACGCGTCGGCGTATGTGTACGAGGGGTCCAATATCCATGTAAGGTACACCTCCCCCTTCTCTTTCTTCTTCTCTCCTCCCCTTATACGGAGGAGGAAAAGCCGCACGACGGCGAGAGGTGCATATACGTATACACGTATACATGTACATATAGAGAGAAAGAGAAAGAGAGAGAGAGAGCGAGAGAGAGAACGTCGGGGCGTCGCGGGTTTATCTCGGTCACGGTGACTCCGTGAAAGTGAGAGCGCCGAGTGGATATATATATATATATATATATATATATATATATATATATATATATATATATATATATATATATATATACGTATATATACATATCTTCGCTGTGTAACGTGTATATATGCACATGCGCGTGCGCGCATACGTGTGTGTGCAACGTGCCCATTATGTATTATCCTTATTCGCTGAGTGATTTCGTACGGTGCGTTTTGTTGCGATATATATGTATATATATATATATATATATATATATATATATATATATATATATATATATATATATGTATATATATTTATTTATGCATACGAGATTCTTTATGCAGGATTGTGCTTCTGCCAGATGCTTATACTTTCTTCGAATGTTCGTTTGTTTGTTTTTTTTTTTTTTTTTTTTTTATTGTTTTTTTGATTATTTTTTGTTTTTAAATGACATGACATACTTTGCTTATCGAGGGCACGCGCAGCCGATCCTTTTTCGTTCGAGTTAAGCAGGAGATGCGCGCTGGATGTTCTTTGCTATAATTTGACCTTTCACTTTCAACCGAGTATATAACGACTGCGTTTGATTTGCGTGTGCGATTTGTTCTCGAATCGATGTACATGTGCATATATATATATATATATATATATATATATATATATATATATAATAGCCGCGTTTCGTGAATTTTGCATTGATTACGCAATAATTTTACGATTTTTAAATAGTCAAAGGCTCGTATAGTTAACGATGCGAAGTTTTGCCAATAGATCGGTACTCGTTTCATTCTCATCATAAGATATCGATAACTAAAATTTCAAAACAGATATTTTAATGTTAATATAAGCATTGAGACTCGATGCCGCGTTCGTTCATTATATTAAAATGCCTAAGAACTTTTGTCCACACATATTAATTTTCTTTCAATTACGAGAACGCGCGTCGTGCTGTAATTTAAAAGAATTCGAAAAAATTACTTATCATTGAATAAAAATATAAAATGAACTTTTTAACCATGGCATCACACGTCAACGTGTAGTTCAAAAATTAACGGTTGCAGTATAGAAATAAGTCTCTTCGGTCGGAGAGTGTCAATTTCAAGATGTGTCGTAACGCACGATCTCATTGATTTCTACAATTACTTCGGCAATTGTGAAGAATAAGAAAAAAAAGAAATGAAGAAAAAATGTAATGGCTAAATGGAAGAGGGATGATGGCTTACGATCGCTAGATGGTGAATTAACCGCGACTCACGCTATTGACTATGAAGAAGATATCGCTTTGCTTTTCTCTTTTCGTCTTTATTGCCGCTCTCGCGAAGCCAATTACCCGGAGATCGATAAAATTGTTATTGCTCTTTCACTCTCTCTCTCTCTCTCTCTCTCTCTCTCTCTCTATCTCTCTTCGCTTCTCGCGTTCTATTTTAGTTTTTTTAGCGTCGTTTTTCGCTATGATTGTGTACCTTCGCGAATGAAAGAGAGAGAGAATGTACAAGAGGCGCGATTTTAATTATAAAACTGTCGGAATTTATATGAATAATTTGGATGAGAGAAAAGTATTTGAGATACGAATTTTGTTTGTTTGTATGTTTGCTTTGTTAGTTAGTAATACAATATGTCTACCTTTGAAAGGATCGATTTTACTTATCGTAATCAAATCGTAAAAGTGATCTATTCTAGCACAATAATTGATTAAAAAAACTTACACAATCTCTGCCTTTATCTAAATTTTATCCGTTTTCAATTACTTTATACAAAAAATTCTCTCTCACTCTCTCTCTCTCTCTCTCTCTCTCTCTCATTTTCACCTATGCGAAAAGCGCCGCCTCAGCCGCGTTAAAATGGGGTTTTGCAATTTTTGCGGAATACCGAAGGAGGAACCGACTCGTCACGGATGTTAATTCTCTCTTCCTTTCTTTTACAACTCGCTGTTTGTCGGTTTTTTTTTTCCCTATCCTTCGTCGTTTGCGGAATTTCCTTTCATAGCGTGGGTCATCGAACGCCGCGATTAGCTTTGCGATTGGCTTTTGTAAACGATATACGCGCACGCGTCGACGTTTCGATCGATGGATTTGTTTATCGGTGGATCGCACGCGCATCGTTGAGGCCGTTTATCAAAACGAATTGGAATTCATAATTTTCAATCATGATTTTAAGTCCGTCTGATTTATTTCGAAGAAGAATCTTTGATTTTCGCTGCTTTTTTCTATTTTGTGTATTTTTCTTTTTTTTGTTTTTCTTTATTTTCAAATTTACGGTGACGGTAAAATTTTATAAACTAAGCGTTATTCGTATAAAAAAAAAACTTACATTTAAATATAAACATTTATGAAAAATATAGTTTGTCTTGCAGCGAATCGATAGTTAAAAATAAAAAAGAAAGAACCGACTACATTGTTAACACGTTCCGTGCCATGTGGGGGGCGTATACGACCCCCGCTGCACTTTCCGTTCGGGCCATTTGAGATTCTCATTAAAAAAACAAAGAATTCTTAAAAAATTTGTTGTAGAGTCAAATATAGACAATTAAATATTAAAATTTAATATGCATATTAAAATTTATATCTTTTTCCTGCTAATTATAGCTTTGTAGTACTGAAAAAATGTAATGTAATGTAATCTTCAAAAATTGCCGTGGCACGGAACGTGTTAAACGATTATACACAATTATATTATTTTTATGTAATTATATAAAAATTACAAGTTCAATCCACTTTGACAGATAAATCAAGAGCGAGAGATAGAGATAGAGAGAGAGAGACAGAGATAGAGGGATAGAAGGGAGTCGATACGATAGTAAATCGGAGCGAATAGTGTCGCAAGAGATATCGTCTCGAAGGCAAGTGTGTGTCCCGGTGTAACTCAATGAAATCACCGCTTGAATCACGTTTGCGAGTGTAGTCGAAGTATTTATATGTATACCGAGTACACGCGCGTGTACGTATGCGTATAAGAATTTTTCGTGCGATATATAACCGCTTTGTCTCTCGGATTATTCGATGACTAATATTTATAGCACGAAGCTTCAAGTGCAGGACACACCTGTGACGGTAATATTTAATAAATTAGTTTCAACGAAAATATTGAGAGAGAGAGAACACCGCGGTAATTATTTTGTCTCCTAAAACGTCGATAAAACTGTTTGTTTTTAAAGATTGAAAATCGTTAAAAAAATTTATGGAATAGACGTCACACTAAGCAAAGTTATAATTTTTTACGATGACGAGCGTAAACTAAAATTCTTGAAAAAAAAAAAAAAAAAAAAAAAAAAAAAAAATTAACGATAAGCGTGTGTGTCATTGTCCGCTTCGATGCCTATTTACAAAGAATAAAAGAGTTAAAGAAAAAATAGATAAAACTCTTATTCTTTTTTTGTTTTTAAGAATTACAGACCAGCGCACGATCGAGTCTAAATCAACATCCGCTTCCTGTTTCTCCCTACGCATCCAAAGTCAATCTATGAGACGCTCGGCAAATTTGGCACCGTTTCTGCGTAAGAAAAACGAAAAAATGTTATACCAACGGAGTTACGTACTATCGAGTAATGGATAGAAAAATAATAGAAAAAAAAAAAAAAAAAAAATAGCGACGCGTTTTCGTAATTATTATCCTCCCGGTGTGTTATTAAACTCATTATTCGATTCTGTCTACCATTGATTTTTATCTCTCCATTCTCTTTCTTGCATTCTTTTTGTCAATTCTTTAAATTTATATTATTATTGTTAAAAATGTTATAACAAAATTAATTATATACGGATATATTAAAAGCGTATTATTAATTACAGAAACGACAATATTGATAAAACCAAACAAAATTTTCATAATTTATTGTAAAATCATAATTTATTGTAAAATTTACCGTATAAACATATCCGTTTAATAGATGTTTATTTATTTTTTTGTTTTCTTTTAAATACACTATAAACGTTATTTCTTAACGATAATTTAAAACGAATATTCTGCCTAAACTCGATAAATGCTTATGAAATGAATCAACTAAAATAAAACGACAAAGTAAATCAGACTACTTTAATATTAAAATTATATATGTTTCACAATGACGATCGGCCTCGTTAAATTTTGTCGCGTCAAACTTATTTTCATCTCGCTGCTACTCGTTTGTATTCGTGTACACATATATACACACGTTTACAGAGCGCGTATTATTCATCTCCTACACGGGAGCCGCCGGCGCGCATTCGCGGATGAAATCGGAGCGCGCGGTTGTGTCTCGCGAAGGAGAAGGATTGCGCAAAAGTACGATGAGAGAGAAAGAGAGAGAGAACTGTCAAGTTTCGATATACACGCCAGTTATGGTATCGAAAGATATATTTATTTTAGTCGTTATATCGTCGCGATTATGTTGAAGCGCGATCGTTATTATACGACATTTTTTTTCTTATATATATATATTTTTTTTTTTTTTTTTTGAGAAGATTAAATTTTCCAAAGTTTCTAAATCATCGTCTTTTGGGTTGGTGTCATCGTTGAAAATAAAGCTCGAATCCCGTTGAAAATATTTTTTAAAAAGATTCGCGTACGTAGGCTAATTTTTACAAACGAAGATAATTAAATCAGTTGCTAAACCTTTATCTTTTTTTCTTCTTGTTGCGTAATCTCGCGTGATTTAACGGCAGTAATTTCTGCACCAATTTAAAACAATTAATCAACGTACGCTCATAACCTCCGGTGGCGTATTCGTACAACGTAATTACGTAATGATATACATACATATAACAAGAGGAAGAGGAGGTAAAACAAATAAGTGAGAGATACAGAGAGAGAGAGAGCATGGATGTATAATACGCAAAAAGACGCAGATGTTAAATAGAGAGAATCTCGATGCGGAGTCGTGTTCATGTGTGTATAAAGAGATTCTGTAAAAGGATCGGACCTCTCATACCTTAGATGGCATCTTTGCGCAGGTGAAGATAGAGAAAGAGATGTTTCTCATTCTCTCTCTCTCTCTCTAGCTCTCTTTTTATAAGAAAAAAAAAAAAAATTAGAAATAAAGTCAGAAAAAAAGAGAATTCGTCCTTAAGTCAGCTTGGCTCTACATAAAGTTTCGCTACTACCATAACGTGAATTTATGTCAACGAGAGCTGGTTTATTCACCTTATCACATGATCACTTCTCACTCTCTAGAGATAGATAGAAAGAGAGAGAGAGAGAGAGAGAGAGACAGACAAAGAATGGGAGGAGGAGAGCGTTGAATAGAAACGATTACATATACGCTCGGTTTTCTTTACAGGAGCAAACGCTTGCATGCCGCCATATATAACTTTGATCCTGCATGACTCACGTATGCATGAATGATAGATGTTCTTTTGAAGTATTTTTTTCTTATTATTTGTTTTCATTTTTTTTTTTTGTCGCTGTTATATTCTTTGACGCGTACGGTATACGCAGGTGGACAATATTTTTATTTTTTTATTTTTTTATTTTTTTTCTTAGACATAAAAGGCTTTGAGAATTGAATTTGTAATAAATATGTTTGAATTTATAATTAGAATTTATAAATTTTGAATTTTTTATGGAAAATTAATGCGGATATTTTTTTAAGAATTTGACTTTTCTAAAAACTAGTGATAGAGGTCAGATATTGGTCAGACCAAATTTGATGCGGTAGTCTATTGATCAGATAATCTACGATTTATTTTTATTTTTAAAACGAACTGTTGTATTTTCATCGTTAATTAAAAAAATTAATATTGTTTTTCTCAATTAAGGATAAATTAAAAAAAAAAAGACCAATCGATTCCGATGTCTTATACGGAGATTGGTCAATCTCGCATATATAAAATAACACGCACAATTCGTTATTTATATTCGTCTCGTCATGATCTAATTGTACCGGAAAGAAAGAAAAAAAGTCGAATATTGGTTATATATCCAAGTTTGGATACCAGACCACAAAAAATTATTGATTTATAAAATCACGTAATTTTAACGCTTCGATAAATGTAACTTGTTTCGAAAAAGGCAGCGAAAAAAGATTTATATTTTTATATCGCTGAAACGATCTTTAAATAACGTATAACAGATATAAATCATCCGTACATCGTCGTTAAAGCGCATCGGGTATAATATCCTTATGCACACATTATAACATCGAAAGCCGTTATGTTGCCTCCGCTCTTCGACATATTCCATGAAATAATACATCGAAAAATAATTACATCGTTTTACGTGTACATATACGTACATTATATATATAGTACTTCGCTTAAAGTATTTCTCTCTCGCATACGTATGTACAATAACAACTCGGTTCGATAATAAAAAAAAAAAAAGAAGCAAAAGTATATACACCGGAGCAATGACTTTATGTTTGACTCGAAATCTGAGTGTATCGATCTTCGGATTGTCGTTTGTCAATGGGGCTCGCGTAATTGTACGATAATCGAGCACATCGAATGTACGTACGTATGTATTTATTGGTTTATAAAGTACGTTAAACCAAGTGCGTGCGAGTGTGTGTATAGTTAAGACATACTTGAATGTTGACTTCTTTGCTCGAAATGATTCATTCATTTTTTCTTTTCTTTTTTTTTTTCATCATCGACCGGGCTCTGAAATTCTTCGAAGCTGTGGATATCGACAGCTGTGTATCGATTGGTATGGAATGATTATGCGAGAAACGCCTTTTATTTTTTTGCTCTGAATAATAATTTGTGCCTCGTTGCAAATATTGTGGAATGTTCTTTTTTTTTTTTTTTCTTTTTCGTATACAAAAGCATTGTCAAGTTTATATGAATACAAAAATTTCTTTATATATATATATATATATATTATTATTTTTTTTTTTTTTTTTTTTTTTTTTTTTTTACGGAAACGATATATTTCTCAATGTCTCTTTGTTTTTTGCTAAATTAAAATTTTTCTAGAATTTATCATTCATATATTAAATTAACGTATTATTCATCGATAAGCAAGTCAAATGTTTTTCATTTTTTACAAGCTTGGAATGATCTAAAGATACGAGTTTTAAAGCTTGTTTAACTGGAAGATTCAGTTAAAAAGAAAAAGAAAAATATTGAAATTTATAACGTCTACTTTAGCCTCTTGAACTTTCAGTTACATAATGGAATAATTTCCACTCATTCAATTTTTGTTTACACAGATATATAATAATTTACGATTTGAGATTATTTTAACTTAATACCGTGTATAGTCTCTATTCAATGCCTTTTAATAACAGTGTAAATCTTCTCGTAAATATTTTGTTATAAGTTTCGTTTTCATAAATAAACGATAATATTACTTAATTTATATTACGTTTTATATTATTCTCTCTGATTGATTAATTTCTATTAAAATAACGGAATCAAATATTTTTTATATTTCATTTGATAAAAATCATTTTACAAGCTCGTTAAAATAACGAAGACAATATTTTCAACTAATTTCAAACGTTAAATTTAAAGATGTAAAGTTTAATATTAAAAAAAATATAAAACAAAACGATATTGAACGCAAAAACAAAAAAAAAAGAAAAGAAAATACATAGTACATAATACGCATTTCCAGGAAAACTTATCCGATACGCGCTCAACCGTAACGAAAACGTCCGGACAATTTTTCACCCCAAAATAGCGCATAAATCTCACACCACGAAACAAATAAACAATAAAAAAAAAAAAAAAAAAAAAAAAAAAAAAAAAAAAAAAAAAAAAAAAAAAAAAAAAAAAAAAAAAAAAAAGGCCACCGTACGTTCCGCCTAGTTAACGCCTATAAAATTCCTACCGTTCCAAAGCGAATGTAAAATACCGGGAAATATAAGGCGAGCGCACCTTGATATAAAAAATAGAGCTAATACGCGTAATAAAGTTCAACGTTAACGGATAAAGGAAAAAAAGAAGCAAAAGAGAGATAGAGAGAGATTCATCGAGCGCGTCTAATTCTAGTTTAAAACGCGAACGCCTTGTATATACGTATATATATATATAACTTTACAAATACACAGGTGTGTCGTAATTCACACCGCGGGCGAATGGAACTCGCGCGAATTCCTTAGTCTTTCGTCTATCTTGCGCCTTTATCTCGCCCTCTCTCTCTCTCTCTCTCTCTCCCTCTCTCGCGTGTGTGTATCGTCTTTCTTCGCGCCTAGTTTCGTACGTTATCTCTCTCTCTCTCTCTCTCTCTCTCTCTCTCTCTCTCTCTCTTCCTAGCATCTAGCTTATATACCGTTCTCTAAGAGATTTATTCCCTTCGATTCTTTTTTATAAATATATATATACTCGTATATATCTGTGCTATGCTTCTTTATGTATATATGTGGTAGCCGCAATTGCCGTTGGCTTTTTCATAAAAGATTATAAAAAAAAAGAATCGAGACAACGTAATCCGACCTTATCAACCGTTGTGTCGTGTTTTTCATTTTCCTCCTCCTCGCGCACTTTTTATCTCCTATTCTTTTTGTATATCGGACACATACACAAACATACATTGTTCTTTTATTGCTCTTGTTAAACGCGCGATATTTCGAAATATACTAGCGTCAAGTGTACACAAGGCGCTGATATAGTCGGGCTTGACTTCTTTTCTACTTCTTCTTACTTAGCTCCTCGAGATCTTTAATTAAATAAAATATAAAAGGCACGGATGAGCCGCTTTGGATATACAAAGCGTCGGGTTTCATTTGTTATATATGTTATATGGTCGTTTTACCAATCAGGTGGAGAATATATTACGCTGTATTTTGCGCAATATTTACTCGCGGATTTAGAGATAATTGTCTGGGGCTCTATTTCATTTGCACGCGAAACTCACTTTACTCGATTGTACATATACATATATATATATATATATATATATATATATATATATATATATATATATATATATATTTTTTTTTTTTTTTTTTTTTCTCTAGCGAAAAGAAGATTGAAACGATGTTAGCTATCCTTACAACTCTTGGAATATTTTCTCATTATGGTTACTATTTCTTTTTTTTTTGTTTTTTTCTAGCATCTTAAACACTTGAATGAATAATGGCTGGTATCACGATGTGTATCGTCGCGATGTTTTTAATTAGATGTGTAATTTTATAAATGCAAATTGTCATGTTTTCTTTTTTTTTAACTTTATAGAAAATAATGTAATACTTCGAATTTTTTCGTAAAATAAAGAATAATTTTAAATATTTTGTTGTAAATAGTAATGGATTATAATTTTTTTTTTGCGATTCTGCTTGAAAAATTATAAATCATTAAAATACGCTAAAAGCTTATATTCAAAATATCCACTTTATTAAAATTTACATAACGTAAAAGTTACGAGAGTGAAAATTCTACAATCGCTAAAAATTTTTTCATTTGACGTAAAAAAAATTTTTCTTAATTTACTTATAAAATTAGGTTAAAAAAAATGGTAAAAAATATTAAAAGATTTCAGCCCGACTTTCCTTTATGTAACAAACGTTATTTCATCTTCAGCGTCCAAAGTTTTCTCATGCCAAAAGCCAAGTAAATAAAGATTACGTTAGCGATAAAGTTTAGGATAAATGAAAGAAAAGTTAAGCTTACGAAAAACTAGTTTGCTCATTAGTGCACGCGTTCTAATAACAATAGTTATTGTTCCGAGTTAAAATATATATAATTCTGGACAGCGTGTATATACATACACACACACACGCGAACACGAAGCAGCGATAGGAACTTTCACAAAAATGTCTCCGCCTTTTCTATGTATATATACACTTTCGATTTACGTTATATACAAACCGACGAAAATTTTAACCGCGAGTTTTGACTTGTAGTCGACAAAATTCAACGTGTGTACATGTGTATATATATTGTTTCAGATCGACCATAAGGAATAATAATAATAATAATAATAATCTCGGTCCGCGAAAGATTTTCTCGAATGTGGGCGTTAAATTCCCAAGACCCAAGGGATTTCCCGCGGAGATAAGCGAGAACGAGCGACGGAAGAAAGCTTAGGCCACCGAGCGTATTTATATATAAATACTTGCACATACAGAAATACGTACGTAAGTATAAAAAGCCACGCCTACGGTTTATACACAGAGCCGAAGTTTTAGGTGAGAAAGCGCCAGCGAAGTCGAATGAGTTATGCACGACGAACGATATTGGCATTCGAGCCGTAAATCGAATGCGTATTTATATATGTATAATCGAATGTACTATATATATATATATATATATATATATATACACGCGTTCTAGTACGTATACACATATGCGTAAAAAAGAAGAAATAAAAAATAACGAAATAGACTCGCTTGTCGGAATAGAGCTCGTCCAGATTTTATAAGAGCTTCGACTCCCCGGCTACTTACAAATGCCGGAAAATAGCGCAAAGCTATGGATGAGATTTGTGCCGCGCGTGTCCGTTGACTCTCTCAAAATCTCTCAATGGTTGATTTATATCTAGATATATCTCGGTGTCGCGCGTACGTATATGTATACCGATCGAGTTCGGGTAACAATGAGCCGCTATATCTTCATTCGATTTACCGCCGGAGGTATATTGGCTGTTTAAGGCTGTGTATCAAAAGACCGATACTCGGCGCGGATATTTTCTAAGCCTACGGCTTGTCGTTTATCGATATGTATACATATCTCTCAATGTCTAATGGGTATGGCTAAAAAGGAAATTGTGATTTTATGGGGCAGATTCGTATTATTTTTTTTTTCTTTTTTTTTTTTTTTATTTTTTTTTTTTTATTTTATTAAAAATATTTGATCATTGAAAATATAATAACAGTATATAAACGAACTAATTTTTATAAAATTCACCTATTTTACATACTATATATATATATCTTTTAAAAACGTATGTAAAAAGTTTTTAATAATACGTGTGCATCCCGATCGAGTCTTCTTGATCCGAATGAAAGCGCATAAAAACATCTAGTTCTTCTAAAAAGGAAAGAAAGAAAAGCACAAATTTTCTTAACGTAAGCGAGCTATATACATCTAAAAGAATAAATTTTTCCCTCGGCAAATCACAATGATTAATTTGTCAAAAGCGAGCACAACTCGTGCGCAAAATAATAACCTAAAAATTCTTTCTCCAGTCTCTCGTTAAAACGCTCTCTCAAACCCTTTCCTTGATTTTTTGATCGGCAACGAGAGAGAAGAGATCGAGAGAGAGAGAGAGAGAGAGAGAGAGAGAGAGACAGAAAACGAAAGGAAAAGTAATTCGCGTGCTCGAGAGCGAATCCCTTGAGCAAAATAAATTCATGCGGTATGAATGAGAAATATCAAAAGAGGTTCGCGAGCGAGCCGCGCGTGCGTGGATATGGTATACTCGGTGTATCTCGTTTTAACCCCCGTTAAAAGACGATACACGCGAGGCACGCGAAGATCTTCATCCAAGAGAGAGAGAGAGAGAGACAGCGTCGAGACACGAAGAGAATATATCGCGAGCGTGAAGAATGAAGAGATAAAGAAACGGGAAGGAAAAGCGAGAGAGAGAGGATGAAACGGAAAGTGACGAGTGTTGTGGGAGGACGCGCGGGTGAAGAATTCGTTTCGCGTTAGTATAGTTTCCCCGCGCTTTCGCATCACCGTCGCCCGGCGTCTTTATATATCCTCCGGCGACAATGTAATTTGCAAATGGCGCTTCCTTCGTGGAAAAGCTTATATATGTATGTTTGTGTGTGTGTGTGTGTGTATGCGCACATATGCATTCGCAAACCCCTCGTGCGATTTAAATCGAGAGTCGCCTCTGTATTTACTTCTCTTTCTTCGTCCCTTTCCTTTATTTCCGAGCTCTCGCGAGTAGAATGAACGAGACGATGACATTTTTGATTATACGTATTAGTGTTTATTCAGCGGAACTGAGAAAAGGCTATCCGTGCGCTCGCGCGGTTATATTTCTCAATCGCGGCGTTGACGCGTGAATTACTTACCGAAGGGGACGTTGCGAGTGATTGACTCGTAAGTGCTTTTGTCCGTGGTACACGCCGCCGTTTATTATTGCCTTTTCCATTCTGGCTCTCTCGCACAAACACACAAACAAACAAACATACACACACACACACACACACACACACACACACGCGCGCGCGCGCGCGCGCACATTATATACATATTATACATTATACATATATTTTTTCGTTTTATACGCGTTTTCTCAAAAGTCTTCATTTTCTTTGCTCTCGAGCGTTCCATTTGCTTTTGTTCTCGGTGTCTTGTGTTGACGCTTGAAGAATGCGGGTAAAACGCGCTTTAATTTTTTCAAACGAATTAACTTGTCAATAATTATAATTATACGAGCGGTTGTACTGGGAAAAGGTATTTCGCATTCAAATTTTGCTCTATCGTTTACGCTCGTTCAAATATGCATATTTTGTTGGAATATTACGAGATACGAGATGCGGCGTAATCGGTGAAAAAGAGAACGAAAATTATAATTACGTTGATTTAAAAAGAAAACAATTTATTTAACTAAATGAAATATTCCTTTTTTTTTTTTTAATTCAATAAAATTTATTCGTCACGATTTAAATGTTAATTTAACAAGTTCGTGTACATTCGGTTAAAAAAATTTAAGCGTTTTTTTAGAAAATATGTTAAAGGAAAGAAATTTAATTAATTAATCGGTAATACTTTTTTTTTTCTTTTTTTTTTTTTTTTTTTTTTTTTTTTCATAAAGAAAATTTTAATCCACCTGACAAAGAGTCTGATGCTTTCATTAAACAATAATGTATCGCGTGACTAATAAATAAATAAATAAATAAATCACGACGTGATCGATTTTTCAAGCCGACGACTTACGTTAATCCAGCTGATGAATTATTTAAATAAAGGAAATACAATCGAGGACTCATTAATTATGTGCTACTTAAATATATACATATACATACGCATGCACACAATGAATGCAATTCATTGAAAATCATTTTATTTATTTTTTTTTTTTTTTTATTGACGAATTATAAAGAGTTCTTTCCTCGCGTTCTAGATTCGGTAAACAGCCTACGTCAATGCTTGGTAATTATCTCGTCGCGCGTTCAATTGCAATAATTACATTTTTAATTATTCAATCGCAATTAAAAGAAAATTGATAAATTTTTATACCGATCGATCGGTCAAATTGAGCGAGAAATATAATCGATCGTTACCTCCCATAACAAAGTCGTCTGTTATAATTATATATCACAACGAACGTATAAAATGACAGATCGATTTCTATTTTTTTCGTTTCTCTTTATTAACGACGATGTTCGTGCATTAGTTCGATGCACGATTATTAGTTGTCGATGTAAAAAGTTTTTTAAATGTACACCCGAACAATAGCTATCTCGAATTTTTTTTTCGTTTGCTTATACTTTTTATTTATACTTTTAATAAACCAATTCTACCTAACATTTCCCCGTTATACATATTATCTTTCTCCTGCGATATATGTGCACAGTTGCCAACAATAATCATAAATCTGTATCGAGTGCCAAAAATACGCATTTACTTGGCGCGCAAATTTAAAGGTTCGATCGCTTTATTACGAAGAAAACGTATAAAAAATAAAGAAGAAAAATGACCCGAGAATTATTAAAATAGGAAATACTTCGGTGCAAAGTTAGAAATATAACCGTTCGCGATGTAAAAAGGGTGAAAAAAAAAAAAAAAAAAAAAAGATAGCAAATATCACCTGCAGCGCAAAGTCAAAGCGCTCGTAAATCGTCGCCGAGCTATAAAGTTATCAAAGTCCGGTGTTACGATCGACGCTCGAATGTATATGTATATACCTATATCGGTCTATTGAAGTATATCGACGTTAATTTTTTACGAAATCTCTAAACGGCCGTTATATATTTTATCGTTAACTGTGTCAAGTATGCGCCGCTCTAGAATTCTTCGACGGCTTACAATCTTTTTATACTGCGTATACACGGATAGGATGAAAACTTCGTTTCAAAATAAAACTGCAATTCTCTTTGCTTATATATACAAACGAAAGAAATCCTGTTTTATAATCCGCACTTCCTCTTTTGCCATCAACTATCTTCTTCCGCGTGCGGCTGTAAACTATAAGAGAATAAAGATCGTCGATTCTATTTTCCTTGTTTTTTTCTCTCATCAATCGATAAACGCAGTCCGATAACATAGTACCGGGAAACTTTACTTATTATCTTTTTTAGGATGGACGAGAGGAAGAAAGAGAGAGAGAGAGAGAGAGAGAGAGAGAGAGAGAGAGTTAGCGCCTCCTACGCTTTGTTTAGCGGGTTTTCTTTACAATATATTCTTTCTCTCGGAGTAATCGCGCGCGGATGTAATAGAATGTTTGCGCTTATGTATATACGCAGTTATTGAATGTAACGTTCGTTGTATAAAATGCATGAGTTTTTGAACGTTTTGATAGTAGCTTATAAGACACACCGCGTATCGGTACTTTGAAATATCTATGACTTTTCTTTATATGCATAAGTGTACGTACTCGTACGTATGCGTAGTTACGAATGGTGAAATAAGAGCCGCTAGAAGTTACGTCGATATGCGTGTTTTTTTTTTTTTTCTAACGCAATTATCAAACTATTTATGTATTCTAAATTTTATGCAAATGATTATATTCGTTCTTTATCCATAATGTGAAAATAAAAGCGACGTATAATTTTTATGTAAATAAAACTAAATCATTTTATCATCATTAATCGATACGACTATCAAATCGGCGAGCCAGTATTATTCGTAATCGAAGAAAATTAAATGAATAAATTGAACGTAATAAATGGAAATTAAACGTACGGAGCTGTGTTTTAATTTTGGGAGCGATTCATTATTTGAAAAAACGACGTTTCCTCGGAATTACGCATATGTCTTTCATATCTACATTTTTTTTCTTTTTTTTTTCCACAATTCTTTAACTTTTGCGCAAATGATAATTGCCTTTTATCAATTGTTAAACGAACGAGTATGGAAATCGATTGTTTATTTGATATATTAATTATAAAAAATTTAAAGGGATTAAATTACTTTTTCTTTCTAAAAATGTTTATAAAACGATTATAATGATTTTTTAAAAGTTTAAACAAAATTAAAAATATAATAATCGACTATTTTTTTATTTTTCTTCGAAGAGAAAAAGTATCGAGGAATTTACTAAAAATTTAAACGAAGGAAAATCGCATAAAGAATATCGTTTATGAAAACGAGTAAACATGTAATGTGTGTATATATATATATATATATATATATATATATATATATATATACACAGTATGTCGGAAAAGTTCCTGAACTTATTTTGTAGCTCTTGTACGAGTGGCGCCACCTCTTGGACGACACCGGTACTATGTTGCTACATCCCTCTGGAGTGTCTGAGAATTTTTTCACCAGTATCCGTTCATTAGTTGCCGAGATAGACGTGCTTGAGTGAACGTGTGTTTAGTACCCCGGTGCAAGCTCTACGATGGATGAGAAATTTGAACATCGTGGCGCAATTAAATTCTGCTATAAACTTAAAAAAACTTTCGCGGAAACGAAAAAAATTATCAATTCGGCTTACGGTGAAGGTGTAGTGTCGCGTACAACTGTTTACACGTGGTTCAGTCGGTTCAAGAAGGGTAGAGAGTCGTTAGAAAATGACGAGAGAAGCGGCTGGCCGTCAACAGCTGTTACCGACGAAAACGAGGCTCGCGTGCGCGCGCTACTGAAGCAGGATTGCCACATGTCTCTCAGAATGTTGGCAGACGAACTAAACATGAGCAAGGATAGCGTCACATTGATTTTGAAAGAAAAAATGAACCGCAGAAAGGTCTGCTCTCGATTTGTTTCGCACTTTCTCACACCAGAGCAGAAAGAAACTCGCATCCAATGTTGTCAAGATTTTATCGAGACTTGCGACACCACTCCGGGCTTTTTAATCTCAATTGTGACTGGAGACGAGACTTGGTGCTTTCAATACGATCCTTCCACGAAGCGCCAGTCATTCGCTTGGCTCAGTCCGGGCCGTGCGAGGCCTCAACAAGTGCGCCAACAAAAATCACGGGTAAAGACGATGCTCATCGCTTACTTCGACTCCAAAGGCCTGATACACAAAGAATTTGTGCCCCCAAACACCACCGTGAATGCTGCGTATTACGTAGAGGTGTTAAAACGTCTGAAGCGCCGGATCAATCGCATCAGGCCCGAGTACAAGGAACCGAGATCGTGGAGTTTGCTGGATGACAATGCGTCTGCTCATTCTTCGAACATTGTGAAGCGTTATCTCGCCGAAAATCAGATCCCGCGCATCAATCACGCCCCATACTCGCCATATCTGGCTCCAGCCGACTTTTTCCGATTTCCCAAGTTAAAAATGGCCTTGAAAGGACGATTTTTTGAAGATGTACCGAGCATTCAAGCGGCTTGCACCGAGCGTCTCACAGCGATAACTTCAGAAGAGTACCAGAGAGCCTTAGAATCACTGATAGAGCGCTTAAATGAGTGTATATCTAGGAAAGAGGACTATGCTAAAAGTTAACTGGAATAAATTTCCTTCGATGTAATTTTCGATTTTTTATTTTAAAAGTTCGGGAACTTTTCCGACATACTGTGTATATATATGCGATAAAAGCGATTTATATAACGCATATCGAAAATTTACGTAAGAAAAAGTAAAAGCTTTGTCAGTCAGTAAAATATAACGCGAAATGCACGCAAAATCAACACTTTCGACGAATATTTTTCTCAAAGAGATAAGCATCGTATCGGGCGTTTATTTTTTACAACTAAAAAATTTTAACCGGTTACATATAGGTATAAACTTGAAATATAAAGAAATTTTCTCACTTTCACGTTTACGATTTATTGATTTTTTTTTTTTTAATACTTTTTTCACCAAAAAATAAGGAAATTTACCTTTAAAATTTTCACTTAAATTATTATAAGTTTTAATTATAAATCTACATTAAGTTGTTAACGATACAATATTAATTAATTTTCTAATAGAGTAATAAAAAAAATGTTAACTAAAAGTAACTTGTAAATTTATCGATTGAAACAAATAACAATAACTTCAAGTAAATATTTTAAAAGATGTAAGTTTTGACACATTTTTCATTTAAATAAAATGTTAAATTTCTTTTAGTATCTTCATTGTACACATAACGTTATAAAAAAAATATCCATTGCCAATAATATACGAAGCAAACATTAACGCAAAACGCTTTCGCGCACATCCACGTGTACAAGTACACATACATGGATAAATGAAAGAAGAAAAAGGACATATTAGTCAAGCGACCGTTAAGGTAATTACAAGAGAAAATTCAAAGGTTTACGATAAAATGACATACATAAATATATACATAAATATATATGAGCAAATGCGTATAAAAGACTTTTCGCACTTTTTCGAAAGGGATAATTTAGACTTCCAATATGCATATATAAAGTCTAGTAAGAAATGGCAACTCGAAACTCACCGCGCAAAGAGATTTATATAATGTGCGCTGATTTAAATGAAATAAAGATATCGTTAATATTGCTACGATAATTATTATGAGTAATAAATTCATTTAAATCAAACTCGCGTGTATAAAGATAGCAACTTTACTTCCTGCTGCTACTTTATTTCACTTAGTTAATTATATACCGTTTGTTTCTCGGATTCATATATCTAATTATATATACACGACACACGTTACGGATTTCCAGGAATATACTTTTTAATTTTACAGATAAATCATTGCGCGTTAAATGTTTTTTTTTTTTGGCATTCCGGTATACTGGTTAAATCGAAATCAATATATTTTTTCTTTACTTTCCCGCGTAGATACGTTATCATATCGAGGAGGAGAAATTAAAATTTTTGTACGATTATAAAATAGTTATCGGAATTCCAAATCTAAGCTTGAAACATATACCGAGATCATACAACAATGTTTAATCCACGTCTAAAATATTTCTCCGAGAATGACTGTATATAAGATAGAACGTTCTAAATATTTTCCTCGAAGTACACGCGAAAAGAAAAAAAAAAAAAAATAAAAAAAAAAAAAAACAAATAACTAGACGGTGTAATAAAAGATTGACGAAGGCGAGGAAAAATTTTTATATCGATGATATATATAAATTCTCCAAAAGCCGTAAAATTTTTATTCCCCGCTGTCTCTCACGTGGCAGCGTCAATAAATCGTGAGATATTAAAGAAGAGAGATAGAACGACCCATATATATAATTATAAAAAAATGAAAACAAAATCAAAAGCGTAATGCAAACGCGTACCGACGGCGCTTATAACGGTATACAAGTAAACATACACACACACACATACTCGCGACCTTTACTTTATTTCACGCTCAACGTACAAAGTCACTGGATGTAAAACGTGTATGTATATATATATATATATATATATGTAGACATACGTATCCACATGCGCGTTGAGAGAAAAATATAGATGCAGATAGAGAGAGAGAGAGAGAGAAAAGATACGCGAGAACACCTTGCGGAGAGTCGAGGCCGATTCTCTTCTTTTTTTTTCTTTCCTGTAGCACGTATATTTTCTCGTTATATCGCGCGACATTGTTTGACTTTCGCAACGGTAGTTAATGCAAACACATACGCGCAGAAAGAGAGTGAGCGAGTGAGAGAGAGAGAGAGAGAGAGAGTGGGTTGACTACGCAACGAGATGCTTCTATATGGTTAACCGGCCCACCTACTTGCTTCTACTCGATTCGTATTATTATTATTACTATTTTCTTTTTTGGTTTCACACACACACACACACACACACACACACACACGTTTTATGTATGAGTGTGTGTGAGAGAGAGAGAGAGAGAGCTTTAGTTCGTTTATTTTCTTTAATTTAAACAGCATATTTGCAAATCGTTGATTGGAAGTGTCGACCGGATGCTGATTAATGAATTTTAAGAATGAAACGCGCTATATATATGGATGCGTGATATATCGATACATATACATGGACGCGTGAGCGCGGATTAATTTATGCTTAAGAGACTCTTAAAGATTTGAATTTTTAATATTTCAAACGTAGGAGTTTACGTTGTAATATCTCATCGTTTATTATTATTTCTTTCACTCTGCGTCACTTTTTTTGTGCAAGTATTTATATTTCGTTACGAGATGATAATTTGAAATTGCTTTGTAATAAGTTTTGGTTCGATCGAACGAAGAGCTCGAAGGGGAAGACAAGAATCTCGCGTGATTTTTTTTTTTTTTTTTTTTTTTCATTATCTTTTCAATTTTGGGTTATTACGGAATGCAAATTTATTCAATCTTTAATGTTCTAATTCTCTGGTGAATTTATTAAAGTTCATTTTTGGCTTATGGAAATGTATTTTTTTTTTTTTTTTTTTTTACAGAATTACGTTCTATAATTTAAAATATAAATATATTTTACTTACGTACTACTCGTTAAGTAAATTTGCAAGTTAACTCACCTGCAACATAAAAATAAAGGTATAAATTAATAAAAAAAATTATTTTTGATAATCGATGATTAATAAAGAGCTATTTTAATGTTTATTAGTAGTAAAAATTTTTTCGAAAAACTTTTATAACATGCGTTTTTCATTTGCTATATTATCGTTATAGTCGTGTGTTTATTTTGTCGAATGAAAACTTACAATCAATCTTTATTATACAAATTAATGACTTTTCGAGTTTAAACGGATAGTCGATTACAGTAACAGACCTTCGAAATTTCGCAGAGTCCTTGGCACTTGAAAGCGTCGCGTAATTACGAAATCGAGTGTGACAAACGAAGAAATCATGATGACCATTATTTAACACTTCAACGATTAATCCTCATCCCGCATCTAAGCTAAGCCGAGGAGAATAAAAAATGAAGACAAAATTACGTCGATGTGTGTGCGTGTACATCTTTATAACCCAGAGAATTACAAACGATGTAATTTCGATATAGCTCGATTGCTTCTTCGATCGCGGCGCACGGATCTCGCTCTCTCTCTCTCTCTCTCTTTCTCTCTCTTTCTCTCGCGACCTTGGCCAAGTAGGTCGTTGTCTCTTATGTGCTTTTTCTCTTGCGCTATACAACCGATATGCGATATTCTCTCATCCTCTTTACGTATGTATGTGTGTATACACAAATATGTGCTATATATATATGTATAGTATGCGAAGAGAGAAGCAATTCGACTGCGCCGATGCGGAGTTTTCTTGTTAATCTCAAAACGCAGCCGCTTAACAAAGAGCCGCGTCTGCGTATATTGACGTTACGAGTTATTGTACGAAACTATGCAGAATATTGAAAGTAAAACGATCGTTGCATTGTATATATATATACATACGAGTATATATACGTTCGATAATTATGCATCGTCATATTATCTTATTGTTGAATGATCTTATTGTCATTCGAAAAGATGATAAAATGATTTATCGGTATTGTTTAACATTTTATTTATCTAATTTTTCCAATCGATTTTCTTCTCTTTTTTTCTATTTTTAATCAAAGCACGACCTATCAAACATCAACGCAATGTAATTACAGATTTAAAAGTCGTACATTAGGTGAATACAAAAAAAAAAAAAAAAAAAAGGATGTTATTATCACGTTTGATATACCGATTGAATCCAGCTCCCACGCAAGCGCGAATAGCGAACGATAAATTTTTACATTCCGCTATTCCCGTCACCGAGTTCTATTACCTATAAAGGATCGCGAAGGATAGCGAAGAAGACGAAGAATAAGATCGGCTCGATCTTGTCCGCGGCGTTGCGACGAGAGTAAAGTACGCGACGAAAAAGGAGCCGAAGAAGAGAAAAAGGAGATTAAAAAAAAGGAGAAAGAGATAGAGAGAAAGAGAGAGAGAGAGAGAGAGAGAGAGAGAAGAGATCGTGACCGCCGTGACTTTGGCGAACAGCCGTTACGTACGTGCACATGTATAATGCACGCGCCGCAAACTGTTTACACGTGTATGTGTGTGTGTGTGAGTCCGTTCAAGTGTGACATAATCTTGAGAACCGTCACGTCGGTGACGTCATTTTTTACCTCTCCTTTTTTTTTTTTACATCAGGTACATACGCACACGAAGAAGAGAGAGAGAGAGAGAGAGAGCACGGAGTTTCGGTCGCACCGTTTTTGGGATACTACTACTGAAAATTATTGCGAACGTCTGCGCGCGTGTGTATATTTGTATAGTCTGCGATATATCGTAGGTTGGCGAAAAAGATTTAGGATACACGTCGATCTTCGGTCGTTGTCTCTTTTATTTAGTTTTTTCTTATTTCATCGTTTGCGCGCTCACCACCGTTCGTTGTGATTTATTATTTTATCGTGACTTCGAACTTTTTTATTTTTATTTTTTTCTTTTTCTTTTTCTTTTTCGAAGATAAAATGTATGTATATTGGTTATTTTGAAAAGATTTTTTAATTGGAATAAATAAAATTTTAACATCCCGATGCGAGATTTCGTAAAAACAAAATAAGATTATATGCAGTTGCTCATGTCTCCAGAAATATTATTAAATGTAAATAAAATTAATGTAAAATTATTTTCATTTGTAAAAACGTATATAGAAAAAAAAAATTTTCAACCTAAAACATATTAGCTTTTACATCGAATGTTTCAACATAGTTTTTCCATGCTTTTGCGCATTGCATCATTACTACGCATTACGAATAAAAATGCGCATGATATTTCCGTGTAAGCAAGTCGGCATTAGATTTTATCAGATTTTATCTGAAATTTATTATTTATTATAGAGGCATTGTTTCTCTCCTCCGACGCGCATATAATGAGAAGAAATTAAACGGTTTATAAAGTCGAAAAGATAAATAAAAGAAAAATTAAAGAAAAATTAAAAGTAATATCCAAACGGAGAACAATAACATTTACCTTGCGCGTAATTTATCTATTATCGCGTACGATTTTTCTTCGCAATATCGCGCGAGCTATTAGATTCACGTATAATACAAACACATACACACACACACACATATATATACATATAAATACATAGATTTATATGTATCTTTACTTTTCGCAGGTTGTATAAAGCCGTTTGCGAGGCAAATATTTTACGAAGTTTTAATGATAGTCTGATTTTATCCGCGGTTAAATATTTACTCTTTTTTTTTTTTTTGCGTGTGTCAGTCGATAAAGGTTAAAAGAGTGAGAGAGAGAGAGAGAGAGAGAGAAAAGTATTCTTTATTCTTTATTCGCTTACGCGAATGAATTGAGTCGTTTCGACAACGGAATTTTATTTATTAACCGCAGATAATGTATATCATTTAAATGTGCGATATAGTTCATTTATTCATAAATATCGATTATTGCTTCAAATAAAGTCATATACCGGTGATTATATAAATAAAAAATAAAATATATGATTAAAATAATCATAAGCATAAAAAGCAAATAAATTATTTCACAACGCGTGTGCAACGTAAATTCTCTCAACATTTTTGTCAAAACGTTTCACACTCAATCCCACACGCAATACGAGTTACATCATCGCGGGAGATTCATTCGACGCGTCGCCTCCGAAAATTCAATCGCGTTATTTCCATTACTCTAATTGAAAGTATATACGCCCGATGCAAAAATGAGAGTAAAACGCGTTGCGTAATTAATCGATCTCGACCGATATCCATCATCACCGCTCGAATTTCAAGAAGAAAGAGAACCTTTGTGAAAAAATGAATTGGTAGTATAAACAAAGAAGCTTTCCCGCGGTGAGTTGTACTACTTTTTTTTTAAGACACCTCCCACCCCCCTCCCCACCTTGATCCACACACATACAAAACAAAGTCGTATGCGCGTTTGGAAAGTACATACGCAACGTTAGCTTGAACGTTAAACCTACGATTATAATACGATTTATATGCGATGAGAAAAAAAGGTTATTGCGATAGCGTCGTGTCGTCACACATCGGCTGTTTTACATACGTCGACCAATAAATTGAAGACACCTGCACGTATCTCATTATGAATAAGAAGAAGAGGTATGGGTCTCTTGTTAAGATGAAACGAAGTAATATTTCTCGCGCGCGCGCGCGCGTGGGTAAGGCGTCGCGAAAATTTCTTTTAACGTTGAAAAATTAAACGCTGCGTTTAGATGTTATTAAATCGAGTAATCCTAGCGGTTATTTTTATTTATAAACTGTTCGAGAGAGAGAGAGAGAGAGAGAGAGAGAGAGAGAAAGAAAGAGAGAGACTCACCGTTGCTGGAATATTAAACTAATTTAATTACGTTTATGATTTAATCGAACGTCTGTTCGAATTAAAAGGAACAAGACAAGTTGATTGCGTTTTACATATACACATACGCGCCGCGCGCGAACGAAGAATAATTTAAAAGATGTGCGAATATAATTTTCCAATTTATTTACTTTCTATTGTTAAGATTTCTCAACATTCGTATGTACCGTTTAATTACACTCGATTCTTTATTTAAATCTTTTGTCTTAATTTTATTATTTACAGCAATTTTATTATTACAATCGTCAACATTCGTGAAAATGTATTTTCAATACGCGCGATTATAAATTATATCGTATACCGTATAATTAAATAAAATATATAAAATCATCGGAATTAATAAAAGTAAAAACATTCAAAAAGGATAATAAAGGATAATCGATAAACCGCGAGCGAGTGCAATAAAAATAATACACATATATATATATTGTAAAACGCAAGTTACGCGAGTAATACGCGAACGAGCGAGTAGAGCAATATAAGACATTACACACGAGCTGACGTACGCAAGACTTATAACGATGCATTTGTTCCCAGGAGTAAATTTTCATTTAACTATTAATAAACGGAGTTTTACACGAATCCGCGCGAGTTTTATAATGCGGCTATAGCTTCGGGCCTCGTTAATTATTTTAATTTATGCGCGCAGTGTAATGTTGTTTGATGTTTTTTTTTTTTTTTTTTTTTCTTGTTATATATACGCAAATCTGTATTAAATTGTTTAATAACGATATTTGTACAATGTGTATGTGCGCATTAAGATAATTTTCAGAAGTATAAACAAAATTTAAGCGTAATCTAGACGAAGATTAATTTAATTATGCGTATATATTATATGCGAAAGTCAACAATTTATTTTGCCGCGATATAATTAATCAATTAATGCGCTCCTTGTGAAAATTTTTCATTGCGCAACAATAACGATATGGCAGAAACACACACTCACACACACACACACACACACACACACACACATTATCCTTTAAAGAATAATTCACCTGTTGATATAAAAGTCGAGAAAATAAAAGTAAAGCAAGAATTATCTCGTAATTATAAATCAGTGGCTCTCGCTTTCGCTGTGATTGATCGTACAATTAAGTAATGCATACACAATCGATAATCTATTTAAATTCTTAAGTCGATAGTGCGATCGAAACTCGAATTGAGCCGATGATTATATTACATCTAAATTATTTTAATTTATAGGACACACCGCAACTATCGTTAAGTTTTTAATGGGATATTAGAACAGAAATATATATATATATATATACATGGATTTGTTACGCTTGTACACATATATGTACATATGTACGCGTAGTCAATAAATATCAATCTAACGCATGCCTTGCCTCCGTTTTTACTAGAAAGATATAACATATGCGTGTGTATATCATCGATGTAATTTAAAACTCGGAAGAAATTTTACATAACGCACGAAAAAGAAAAAAAAATTGATTTCGTATATACTCGAACGAAATAAATTTTTATATACAACAAAGTTCACATCGATCTCTCCGATTTTTCCACCGATTTACACAATTTACGCACATTCTTTAGTTTTCTTTCTGGTACTACATATACATAACATTATATACATATATAAACGTCGAAATGAAGTCGTACTTACAAACAGTCGAACACGAAAAATTCTCTCTCTCTCTCTCTCTTTCTCTCTCTTACGAGTTATGCAATCGGTTCGCCATATAGACCATATATACTTAACCATACATCATCGCAAAGGGAAATAATAAATTAAAAGGTGAGCAACAGCTTTCCACCGAAGTTTTTCCCCCTCTCCCTGTTCTCTTACGCGCGTACGTACACATCTTTTTCGAGCGCAATTAACCTCTCTTTCCCTCTCTCTCTTTCTTTCTCTCTCTCTCTCTCTCTCTATTTCTCTTTCTCTCTCTTTCTCTCGATACCTATATATACGCATTCCATTAGTGGCTAAGCTTTTGCGAAATCATTTCTAATGCGTGTGTGTGTAAGCGCAAGCTGATTCGTTTTCGATTTATTTAAAAAGCCATCGATACACACACACACACACACACACGCACGCGCGCGCCTGTACATATTTCATTTCTACAACGAAAAGGAAAAAGAGATATAGACGTTGAGGATAGAAAAAAGGGAGTTTAGTTATGCTGGGATATGTATATATGTAATGCTTCCAGTAAATAAACTAATTGCGTTTCTAATGCGCGCGTCTTAAGAGTTACGAGAAGGAGAAAAAAAGAAAGAGAGAGAGAGAGAGATATATGTGTGTGTATTTAAGATATAAATTGGCAATGTCGCGTTTGAAATATCTTGCGAGGATTCCACGGATGTCTCCAGACGCATGAATGTTATTTGACGCGGTGAGAATGGATAAAATAGCTTCTCGTTTATTTAGTTTTCTGTTTCGCGCATATATGTTTGTACATATATATGTATGATTAATTGTTCGTTCGCCGCTTAAAACTTAATTTAACTGGATTAAGATTATGTTGTAAGTTTTCTGTTCGGTTGTGAAAAATCGCGAACAAAAACAAATCGTCGCGAGCGATTTTAAATACATACATGTCGTGAGATTAGAATAACAATTCATTCGTTTAAATCTAACCTAACCGACACATCGTAATCAAACGGAAAACTTTTGTTTTTTTTTTTTTTCGTTTCTTTTGTTACGATTCGCTTACATAATTGAATACATATGTTTTCCGCGTTTTCTTTACAAACGCACACATATGTACATAGACATACTTTTAATCAGCGAAAAATATATCAAGTTTAAGCTTTTTATCAAACTCGTATATTTAATCGAATAAAGTTAGATTGTTCGGGAGATAATGAAGTAAAGAACAACGGGAACGATTTAAGATTTTTACGATTGTATAATAAATAATAATGTTGTAGAAATATTATTCACTTTAGTATTGTACGTAGTCGGTGTTAATTTGTTTCTCGAAATTTAACGCTTTAAAATCCGATCTGTAATCATTTTAAAACAGCGATGAAAAATTAATCGTATCTCATTTTGCTGAAAATTCTTAAAAACTTTCATTTTCAAGCAAACTATTTTACTTACAGTTTCACAATTAACGCGATTTAACGGCAATATATCAACAGCGCCACGTAACAGCAATTATCTCACCGAAAAAAATGTAAAAAAAAAAAAAAAAAAAAAAAACTATTATCGAACTACGAAAAATTTATCAAAAAAGTTCAGGCGCTCGTATATGCATTATACAAACCGAAAGTAATACTTAGAAAGGAAAAAAAAATGTTTATCCGAAAGATAAGGTGTGAAAGGTATATCGCGGCGCGTTTAGTTTTTCGTACATACACTCATACACACACAGACACAGCGAGAAAGGAGGGAAGGAAAGAAGAAGGAGAAAGACTTTGTCCTCGAGATCGCTTGATTTGGTCCTTTCGATCGGCGACGGGATCGCCGATGACGTCGACCCAATTCTCTCTCTTTCTCTCTCTCTCTCTCTCTCTCTCTCATTCTCGACTCGCGACCTCGCGTTCAATGCGCCCACGAACTCTCGATACTTGTGCCGCGCGCGTATACATTTATTTTACACGCGCGCGCGCGTGTGTGTGTGTGTGTGTGTGTGTGTGTGTGTGTGTGTGTGTGTGTGTGTGTGTGTGTGTGTGTGTGTACACGTATACTCGGGTAGTTTTTAGTAGCGCCTCGAGAAACCAGAAATAGAATCTCGCGCGCGTTTAACGCCTGCGAGAAGCACGCGGTACGTTTATGTACATATATATATAGATACGTTGATGTTTAAACGCGAGCAAATGTCGTTGTATGCGTTCGTGAATAAGGTTCAGGAAGCGGATTTGTATCTTTACTTCGGGATTATATTTATTTCACACGCGTTTAAAAAACAATATAATAATAAAAACAATATTTTTCAATCGAGCTATATTCAAAGCTTGTGATATGCGTGGGGTCGGTTAAAAAAAAAATATTTTTATTTATTTATTTATTTATTTTTTTTCGTATTCTTCGTCGTAAAGATTAAAAAAAAAAAGTCGCTTTAAAGTTTTATATAATTTACTGCATTAGCATCGCTCGATATTGAATCTTTGCGAAAAGCGGATTTTATTGCGATAAGTGAAAAGTCAGTTTATGTTAAGTACCCATGCATTGCCTTATTATTTTAAAAGTATTAAAGTATGCTTTTGACTTTTTAATATCGAGTACGTGTAATAATATTAATGGATTTGGCATGTACAATAACGATATCGAAGACACTTTCTACCGAATAAAAAAAAGTTGCGCAACAAAAAAAAATTTATTTTGTTTTAATGCTAATTTGAAAATATATATATTATATTTTAAAATATTATTCTTTTTCTTTAACGCAATATATTGATAACAGCATAAAAATTAGGTTACTCTTTCCTCTGTAATAATAATTTTATTTTCAATTCGTATTCGCGTGCAACATGAAAGTCGTATAAAATTAAATCGTTTCAAATAACGTTATTGATAACTTATTAATTAATTTTTAAAAATTTTCATTATTGACGCATGTAATAAAATTCATAATTTCGCATATTAAAAACAAAAAAACAAAAAAAAAAAAAAAAAAAAAAAAAAAAAAAAAAAAAAAAAAAAAAAAAAAAAAAAACAAGATTTTCCATAAAAGCAATTAAGCAACCAAGTCATTCACGTGCAACTTACATTAAAATGTCTGCACATATTTAGTCATGCAGATCATCATATACGCCGATAAAAAAAATATACCAACGCTAATCTCTCTCGACGTCAATTAAAATTCAACAAAAGCCAATAAATAAAAATCGATCGCGCACGCGTGCGCCACATATCGCAAGCAACAATCGAACTTAACACCAGCTCGAGCTCGTTCGCTCTTCGATTCCTCTCGCACCCGTTTTCCCATAAAAGAAGAGCAAACCGAGATTATGAGTCACTCGGCGTCGACGCGCGATCGCATTAGTATAGCTATTCGTTACACATTCGTCGTCGCGAAGAGAAAGATAGAGGTAGAGGGAATTCTTGCTCTTTCAATCTCTCTCTATCTCTCTCTCTCTCTATCTCTATCTCTTTCTTTTGCGCATCCTCTCTCGCCCACGCGGTTTAATATACCTGCGCGCTACTGCGCCCACACCTTCTATATAACCCCTACGTATATGCGTATATAAACACACCACGAGAGGAATCGAACGCATCACGATGCTATCCTCTCGACGTTTAGCTACATCGAGAGTAAAAGATTCGCACACATATCCGCACGTATATATACATATCTCGAATCCTTATATCTTTTTCTCTTTCTGCATATATACTCGCTTTGCTTATCTCGATCGTGTGTATATACTTCCGCGTCGCGGAAAAGTTCGACGCGGCGCAGGGAGCAACGCGGAGACGCGGAATGCGATAATGCTACACCGAGGAGAGATGGTTAACTCACCGAGAGAGAGAGAGAGAGATATCGAACCCGAGACGTTTAATAAATATGGCCAATATATTCGCAGCATTCGGTTATGAATGAAAGAGAAGAATATATCGGTGTATTTTCAGTAGCTTTTTAAGATGTTGCGTATAAAAAAAAAAAAAAAAAATGAAGAAAAAAAGAGAAGAGAGTTTCGTTTTACCGTTTACGTTGAATCAATGCACGTTATACATTTCGTCGTGTACTCGGATACTCACACATGATAATAATATACGCGAGATTTTTAAACTAATGAATATTCTTCATTCTTTTAACCTTGTTTATTCTTGTTTTAATAAACACCAACGAGTATAAAAACAAAAGTATAATGAATTCATATCCTGATTAAAATGTACTATGTATATATATACATATATATATATATATGTACGTTGATAATAAAAAATAAAAATAATAATATTTATATAAACGTAAACGTATGCAACGCATTTAAGGAACGTGAAAATCCGCGAGCGTCTCTCGTTATGCCGAGAATTCAAATTCTTATTTTAGAAAGTGTCCTTGCCCACCATACAGAGACATTCACGATGCGTAGGACGACGAACTTCACGAACGGGTAATACATATGCGCTTTAGATTAGTGTATGTGCGTGTCTGCGTGCACGAGTCTGTGCTTATGTCAATGAATAGAGCTTTGCGGATTCTTATAGATGAATTGCATGTGTACCTGACATTGTTTTCTACCGTCGACGTATCGATGAATATTTTTATATAATTAATATTTATATAGATAATTAATTTTTATAGGAAGATCAACAATTATATTTTACCTTTTAAATGCGCAATTTTTAAGATGTAAACAAATTATTGAATATCATTTTATGGATATTATAATGACGTTTGACAAAATATTGAACGATCAAACAAATATTTTATCTCTAATCCATCGCTCGCGTATACTTTTTTCCACTTTTGCTAAAAATACATAAAATTTTTTTTGTTTTTTTTTTTGTTTTTTTTTTGTTTTTTTTTTTTTTTTTCAAAGTACATAGTTTATTCCCATCATAACAGCAGCCGCGGTTTAAACGTATCTCTCACGTTTTACTACTTCGACAATGGTAGATTGAAAGTCGGTAAACCGTAAAATGCCAGAGGCGCGCGTTTCAACGTTGAAAAATTGCAAAGAAAGTAAAATAAGAAGAATAAAGAAGGATCGAAAATTCGTGATTACGTAACACAAAGCAGGTGAAAATGTGTGTACTCGTATACAAATATTCAAATTGTATATCGGCATTGAAATTCACATGCGTACGATGAGAAAAGATAACGGCAAAGTATGTCACGCACGCTTGTTAATTTTTATCAAAAGAATACACATATAATAAACGAATGTGATGTAGAAGAGAATGAAAAAGCGATGCGAATCTATGAGTAGTAAAGTCCCGAGAGAAAGAGAAAGAGCAGCTTTCGTTTTACGTACACGTATAGAAGAAAGAACCCTCCTCCTCTTTCGCATTCCAGACGGTTTAAGGACTTGGCTTTATGCGCGCGAAAAGGAGAGAGAGAGAGGTTAGCCATTTCGAGAGGTGCCGCGCTTAACGTATATACTGTATACAGCCACGTGTAAGCCTTTTCCACCGGCATCCGGAAAAATTTTCTCGCTTGCCGCTCGTTTGTAAACTCTCTTTCTAGTTTTTTTATTAGGCAGCTTCCAGTTTGTGGTTAGAGGATTAGTCGAGAGAGAGAGAGAGAGAGAGATGGCTCGCTCGCGCTTGGCTACTCGTCGACTTTTGTCTTAGTTACTATAATTTTACGTCATTAGGTGCGGAATGTATAAGAGCGATTCTGCTTTTTAGTTTCTTCCTCCTTTTTTTTTTCTTGTTCTTTTGCTTTTTTTCGCGAAAGTTGATAGAGAAATTTTTCAACGATAAATATAGACCGATGTGATATAAATATATTATTTGTACAAATTTTAAAGACAAATTGCGAACATCTTTTGTCCTCGTTCAATTTAGTAAAGTTAAATCATTTTATTAATACTATAAATATAAGTTATGCATAACTACAATACACGTAATCTTGTTGCTTCAGTAAAAAAAAAAAAAAAAAAAAAAAAGACAAAATTTGATCGTTTGCGGTTAAAAAAAAAAAAAATTATAAAACAGATGAAGTTTAATGCCGCAATCCTATCAAATACCGTGGCTACCGATAAATCATTAAAACTGCACTTTATCCTCGACAATTTTCTCTAAACCAATAAAATCGAAATTAAGACCTCCCTTGGAATAAACAGTTTATAGTAAATTCTCGAGCAAACGCTCAAATGAAGTCGTCGCCGTACACTGGCACACGCGCATACCCATGTACACGTATATACATAAACGTCTCCGGCTTTACAGCGAAATCAAAATAATAACGAGCGTCTTCTCTCTCTTTCGCTCTCGTTCGCGAGAAAATCTCATAATCGTTTATAATACAGTGTACATATAACGTTATTACTTTATATACGATACTGTAGAGTGCACGAGCTGCAATGAAAATCGCACTTTAGCCCATACAATGTGTATATGCATTTATATATGTATATGGATATATGTGCGCACACACATCTATAAAGAAAAACGAAGCGTAATTTAGCTCGAGCAAGACTGTGTACGGCAGTGTAAGAGCGGGAGCATCTCGACAAAGGAAAGGCGAGAGAGAGACAGAGAGAGAGAGATAAGAGAGCCGCCGTTACCGTTGCCACTGAATAAGAAGAAATTATAGAATAAAAAATCAAAATTCTTGCGTATATATGTATACATATACATAATACATACGTACATTTATAATATATAAAGTAAAAAGAAGAGGAGAGGGAGAGAAGAAGAAGCTAGTTATTGGCTCGCTTAATTCTCGGCCGCCGCGCGCACGCGGTGCATTAAAAACAAAGACGAGCGAGAAAAAAAAAAAAGAAAAAAATAATAAAATGATAAAAAAGAAAAAAAATTGTCAGAAATAGAGAAAAAGAGAGAATCCACGCGCTCTTTTAAGTAGATTTTATGTACAGATGATCAAAGTAGCTTCGTTACATAGACACAACACACACACACACACACGCGCGCGCGCGTACACATCGGCGGTACTTCTGATGCCGTTCAGTTTTCCAGCAGCGACGGCGGCGGTTAGATTATACGAGGTAAAAGAAAGAAGCAAACATATACGCTTCTCTCTTTCTTTCTCTTTCTATCTATCTATCGCTTGGTATACGCTTAATAAAAGGCGACGGGAAAAATAGAGAAAGAGAAAAAAAAGAGAGAGAGAGAGAGAGAGAGAGAGAGAGATAGTTGCTCGCGCAATCAGAAACGGAACTAACTACCGCTTCGAGCTCGCTTAACGAAGATCCTCGCTTCTTCTTTATACCGATCTCTTGCCGCTGCTTTCTTTCTTTGCCTCTCTCTCTCTTTCTCTTTCACACATAGACCAATCTAGAATGTATGCATATACGCGTGTATGCATGTGAATTATAAGTAAATTCGATTCAAAGTGGGACGGACGTTTGTTATTGAACAAAAAAAAATATATATATATATATATATATGTATATATTTTAATAGATGAGTCGCGCGGTGTATGTTATTTATCGGTATTCGAATTTTTCCAGTTCTTTTTTTTTTTTTTGTATTATTATTTATTCGTTATTTAAATTTCGTGTGTCTTAATTTTTTTGTTTCGTAAAAAAAAGAGAGAGAGAGAGAGAGAGAGAGAGAGAGAGAGAGTAAAGAACCTCGACGACGCGATCGCTTATTTGAAATTCCGTTAATAGGATTCGATTATCGATATTTAGAAGAGAGAGAGAGAGAGAGAGAGAGAGAAATAAAGAGATTGGGATAGAGTTAAATTTACTCGCTTAAAATGCGGACTTTGCAGTTGATGTGAATTTTAAATGCCGAAATATGCATACGCTGATTATTTTTCTTGTAAATTAACGAGCATTCTTTTTGAATACAAATTACAATATTTTTTTTTTAAGCTGTTTAATAAACGTAAATCTAACTTTATACTGATTTTAATTTTTATTTTAACTTTACTATTACTTAGTTTTACCGATTATTGGATTAAATTCTCACTGGTAGTACGATTAAATTAAATGTATATATAAATTATTTTAATGAAACAATTGTCTTTGTCATTTTTATTCATACGCTATAAAATAATTATTAAAAATCATTACCATTTCTTAACGAGATTGAATATTATTTACAAATAAAATTGTTCTTGATAATTAAATGTAACGACCAATTTTATTATCATTAAAACAAAAAAAAATATATGTGCATAGACATATGCAACGAATTCAATTTATTTTATCGCACCGAACATATATTTTTTTTATTATTTAAAGAATTTAAAGCAGTACTCGTGGATTAATGAATTTTATAAAATAAATGCTAAAAATAATAGTACAAATCAAAGGTTATAACCAAGATTCGATGTGACAACAACAATTTACCGTTATCCAAAAAAAAAAAAAAAAAAACGTTTTTCAAAATCTCTTCTCTCTAAACAAAACTTTACAATCGCATTAACGGATCGCTCGCATACAGAAAAAAGCAAAAGGTACGTGTGAAAGAAAGAAAGAGAGAGAGAGAGAGAGAGAGAAACCCTCTAAAATACCAAGAACGTAATCTTCATCCCTATGCTCATAAACGTTCGTACTTATACATGTGTAAATTCATTCCGGCGTATACATATACACTAGCAAAGTATTTCTCATTCGCGCTCTTGAAGTGTCTAGCTAAGAACGTAAAAGATGAAAATAGAGGAGGGAGGTTAGGGGGTGGAGGAGAGGGTAACCCGGAGCTTCGCTTTTGAGATGGTTTCCGCAGTTTTCTGTATCCGAGCGAGCGTGAACCCGGGTACATATAAGAAAGAAAGGAGGAAAGGGGAGGGAGGGGTGATTCAACCTTAAGATAACCGGTAAATACCATACACATCCATCCGCGGTATATTATACGTACGTCTTTCTCTTTCTCCAACGGTTTGCGTCGCTCGGCGCTCGCGGAGAATGCACCGATCCAGTTTCTAGTCTCCATCTTTCTCACTCTCTCTCTCTCTCTCTCTCTCTCTCTCTCTCTATTTTTTTCCAGACACCAGCGCGAAGCTTAGAAAATCTTTTGCGCGCGCGTGTGTATATGTGTGTTTGTGCCAGTGTGTGTGTGTGCGCACGCGCGCATGTATGTGTGTGCAAACCGCCCTGTGCGCCCAATGCCTTCAAGCTAGTAAGAAAGAGGGAGAGAGAGAAAGAGAAAGAAGGAGCGGAGGTGTGAATGGTCCGCCTACCATAAAGCAAAGTGCAGCGAAAGCCTCGCGGGATGTGAGCGCCTGCTTCTTATTCTTCTTCTTCATCTTTTTCTTCTTGTCTTTTCTTGCCTCTTCTCGTTCTCGTTCTTGTATACTTCTTGTTCTTGTTCTTCTTCTTCTTCTTCTTCTTCTTCTTCTTCTTCTATTCTACATATGTACGTATACATATATACAAACATGCATACGTGCGTCTCTCGCGACGTTTTAACCGTAATCTTCTCGTCGAGTCTTTGTCGTTTTCGCGCGAGCCGCTAATTTTTCAAATTCCACTCGGCGCAGTTCGTTTTTTTATTCATTTCTTTTATTTGTTATCATTATTTTTTAAATACACGTCGAGGAGACCCGTGACGACGTGAGAAAAGAAATCGTTGGCGCCGATTTTCGTATTCTCTATATCGAACCCGGCTTAAGTATACGCTTTGAAAATTTGACGATGCGCTTTCGATTGTTTTTTATTTTTTTATTTTTTTTTATTTTTTTTTTTTTTTGTGTTCTTGAATTAGAAACGACGCGCGTGATTATAGGGACTTTTTTCGTGGATGTTATTTAAATTTAACTTTTTTTAATTTAGACGTAATTGCATACCAGATTGGATTTTTTTCAAATACTGCTTCCCACAATAGAAGAAATAAATTGCAGAGAATTTTTTCGGTACTTTACATGTTTTATTCTCATCTGTACCGTATTTTCTCACATTGCAAAAAGATTAAATGCAAATATCATAATGAAAAAAAAAAAAAGATTTTTATCTAATTTGCTAACAGTTTGTCTTATACTAAATTTATAAATAAAATAAATTCAATTTGAACCACCTAATTACGCCGGTAATGAAAGTATTATTTTTACGCTCGAAATTATTACGAAATCGTGATGAAAAACGAAAATTGAAAAAAAAAGAAGCTAATAAAGATAAAGAGAGAGAGAGAGAGAAACCAGCAGAAAAAATTTAAGATCGAAAGATTTCAATCAATCATTATCTACTGCGCCTCCGGATATCTTTCCAAAACGCTTTTGCTTTCTCAGACACGCGCATAGACAGTATACCAGTATAAAAAAAAAAAAAAAAAAAAAAAAAAAAAAAAGAAAACGAGAAAAAAATCGGGCAGGAGAACGCCGCGCGCGAAACTAGTAGTTTGAGCAACTTCTATACATATAAAGTGTACATATACCTACCCGAGGTGCATTGAAAAAGAAAGACAATAAACGAGATCGCACGCAAGCCGAATTTTAATTCCGTAGCCGGCATTGCGTACACCGGCAACTGATGGGTTGCAACTTTGTTCGCGTACCCACACTTTATATATATATATATATATATATATATATATATATATATATATATATATATGTATATATGTATATACGCGTGTATAATTCACGCTATCTTACGCCCGTATAAAGGAATCAATTCTCTCTGTCTCCGTCTCTCTTTCTCCCGGCGCGAGATATATCCCATAAGGTAAAAAAAATAAAAAACACCGGGCATTACACATGTATACGCATATATACATGTATGCATATATATTTACAAATGCGCGGCAAAATGAGAGCAACGAGGATACGACGCTACAGGGATATAAATATCTTTTACCTCGCGCGCGCGCGCGCGCACCGCCGCAAAAACGAAAATCAATCGCGGGTAATGTATACGTATCGAAGAAGTAGGAGGAAGAAGGGGTGGAGAACTGCAAAACTGGGCCTAATAAATTCTAATGACCCCCTTCGATGAGAAAAAAGAGAGAGAGAGAGAGAGAGAGAGAGAGAGAGAGAGAGAGAGAGAGATGGAGAGAGGGAGGGGGAAGGAGGGAGGATTCGAATGAGACTATGTGTATATGCATCTGTATACGTCGTGCGTGCGAGATTTTATCGCGTCGGCGAAACTTTCGATGAACCGGTGTGTATGTACTAATATATATATATATATATATATATAAATGCGCGCGAGAGTAAGAGTGAGAAACTCACGTGTACACGTGTAAATGTGTATATTTATTGCGCGTGGGTCGGTTTCTTCTGCTTTTATTGTTTCTGGCCTCTTCACAGGTGAAGTAATTCGAAAGTTGATATCATTACGAATTCATCTGTTTTTTTTTTTCTTTTTTTCGTTATTTGGTGCATTAGTTTATTTTTTACTGTTTTTTCGATTGCTTAATGGACTCATATACGAATATTCGATTTTTTTAGTTGTTAGGATTAATTTTTTACTTTGCTTATATTATTATTAAAATATCGTGTAATTCATTTTACAATTTGCATAATTTTATTAAAGTGGCATAACGTTTTAATTCATTGAATAAAAAAAAAAAAAAAAAAGAAACAACTGATAATCAACGACGAATATGTTGTGAAATCGTGTTAAAATACTTTTTAAACCATTCACATATTTTTATCACAAATTAGTAAAATAACTAAATATATTGAGTGGCTAAATAGTATATAAAGATTAATTAAAATAGTAATCTACAATTGGCTACACACGCGCTCGTTAATGACGAAAAAAAAAAAAAAAAAAAAAGAAGAAGAAGCCATATACATCTAATTCGCGATCTCTTTATTCCGTAATTAGACATCGGTATACCGTGTAAACACAATTATTTTTATATAACCTAATTGAGAAGCCCAGGATTCAAGACATAAGATGGAATATCGCGGAATAAGGAAGTTGACATTGACGTGCGTTTCTTCGCGCCCATATATATCTCTTTCTCTCTTTCTTCTCTCATGAAAGTCAGATAAAGCGCGCGGATATACAATAAAACAAAGGCTAAAGGAGGAAAAAGCGGAAAAGGATTACGGGAACGATCGTAAAGAATAGGCTTATACGCGCGCATAAAATCCAAACGACAGACAGACACACACACCCATACAAACACATGATCTCGGCTAATTTTTTTTCTCTTTTCCAGTCGCGGAAGCTGCTTTACATCGATCGTTAGATAATGTTTCATAACCCCCTGAACGACGACGACGACGTTGGTTACGTACGAGCGCGAGAGAAGCTAACCGCGCGTTGTTATTACGCTCAAGCGCGCTAATTACGACGTGGAAACGTCGTACCGACGAAATTTATGTATTATATTATTGAATCTTATGTGTATGTGAGAAGTTTGGATCGTTAGAATATTCCAATTTATGAATTGTAACGCGGATGCGACGATTTTAACGCGAGAAATAACGAACGCGATAAATTTTTCCTTCTATTTTTCTCTCTCTCCCTTTTTTTTTTTTTATATAATCGTTCGGTGAAAAAAAGTGAACTCTTCTTAAATCGCTTTGATTATACACTTGGCATAACTGGCATTACAAATTTTTCATTGTGCGAGTAATTAAATCAGTGTTGATTAAAAATAAAAGATGATGATAAAATTACTTTATAAATCTTCGTTCGCGCTTCGATTTATTTTCCGATTTTTCAAATTGTCGAAAAAAAAGAGAGAGAGAGAGAGAGAATTAACAAAATCAAAAAGATATAATCGCGCGATATATGTAGAAGAGGGCAGAAAAAATTCGCACGCGGAGTAGGCACTTAAGTGAGAAGCTCAAGCGAAAAGTAGAACGTGGCGCTATATAAAAGCGATATCATCGTTTTTCCTAACGTATATAGGAAGGCTTAATTGGCCAAAGAACTTACAACTTTCGGCTTAATCGTGTAATGGCTCGCGTCGATAAATCGGCCGCGCTTTTAAGCATCGATCAATCGTGCAACTCTCTCTCTCTCTCTCTCTCTCTCTCTCTCTCTCTTTCTAAATCATTCTAAATCTCTCGATAAAATAATAATTTATCCATTTTCGAACTCGCTAATTGAGGCCTCGAAACGATTAAAGCCTCGCCCTCTTTTCTCTCTATCTCTCTTTCTTCCTTGCTTTCGAGAATCTTCTTTCGAAAAATATATATCCTCGCGCGTTTTAATTTAAATCAACGACTGTATACGTGAGGTAAAAAACTTTGCGAGCTCTCTCTCTCTCGTCGGCGATTAGCTGAAAATAATCGAAACGCGAGAGAGATAGAGAGAGAAAAAGAGAGAATTAGATGACGTACACCGAGTATATATAGAGTTTTCGCCTCACTTGTAGTATATGTAGATGTATGTATACAAAAGTACAACCGAATGTTTAGATTCCTATCGATCTTCCAATCTGAGAAACTATTCGCATTCCGCACTTCTATATAAACCTCTATACACACAGAGGCGATAATACAACGTTGCGAAACTCTCACTACAGCAACAAGAGAGAGAGAGAGAGAGAGAGAGAGAGAGAGAGAGAGAGAGTCTGCGAAAAGTCTTCGATAGCCGATTATTCGTCGATTAAATATCTCCCCTTTTTTCCCTTACCCCGCGCGGATATTCGAGACGCTATAAACGGGCGCGCGCGTGTGTGTGCGTCGATTCAACGGTCCCCGTCAACGCTGCTTTATACACACATACATAACTATTACATACCAGTAAATCGATTTTATAATATACATATATGTGTTATACCTACATCGCACGTATTTACGAGCTACTAATCCGGATCCACTTATGTTTATACATTTTACGATAAAAATAAAAAAAAAAAGAAAAAAGATAAATAAAGAATAGCGGAACGCGAGGCTTTTTCAATTATTGCCGCGATTATGTATGTATTGCGGTGTAGCGTTAGGTGCGATTAGAGAGGAGATAAATCGTTATAAATGCGTTTACTTTTTCTTTTTTGTTAATATACTTCTTCACGATAGTGCATGTAAATTGATGGGTAAATCTTGGATTATTCGAGAAATTATATTTACGCGTATAAGGTGTATAAAGCAATGGGGTTTAAATAATTTAAAGATTTAATACTCGTTACACAAACTTCGATAATTGATGAGTTTACGCGCTTTTCTTAAGAGCAAGATCGATCGGTCGTAAGTTTGACGAGATACATCGAACTTGTTCACGTGGATGTAATGAATATATTGTGCGATAGTATGTGGATAATATATAGTAATTTGCAGGGACTGTTGCGCTATTCGATTGCCAAGTGCGATTGCGCGATATCATACAAATTGATAAAAATAATCGGCATGGAAAATAGCTTTATATATAGAAAATCGATGTAAAAACGTTAATTTTTTAAACGCAATCGCGATGAATTTATAGTTTTCAAGATTTTCATTCTAAAGAATATAGTACTACTACGCCGTGTAAATTTTCAATACAAATAATCGAAACGAATATACATATTTAAGAAAAAATGTGCGGGTGCGTACACGCGCGCGCGCCCGCGCGTTTGTGTGAGTGAGAGAAATAACTTATTGTAAATAATACTCGCGGATAATGCAATGCATTAGATTAACGCCAGAGTATTGAATTACCTTGTTGTAAAATAAAATATCCGTATTGATTTACTTAATAATATATTAAATGCTTGCGCTTATAAAAAACAAAAAAAAAAAACAAAAAAAAAAAAAAAAAAGAACAAAAAGAAAAACCAAAAAGAAAAAATAAAGGTAAATGAAAAAAAAATATATTATTGTTAAACCTGAACAAGTATCTCGGGTTTCGAACGAGGGAAAAAGTTTTCAAAGCTACATAACGCGATGGACGATAAAATTAAAGAGTTAAAGCGATTGTTTACTAAAATACTGGCTTTTAAAATAAGAATATACGTATACGCGAAGAGTTTTATTAATCTAGTACATGTGCATGAACAAATAATTATTTGTTCGTAGCTGGTGAAAAATTAAAAATGTCAATTTTTTTTTTTTTTTTTTTGGTTTCTTTGCGAAAATTTGCGATATCGTTATAGATAATATTAAGGGATACGAAATTAAAATATTTTTAATATAATTTTAAGAATCGAATTTATAATTTTGATTAATAATTCGAATTATTAGTTCTAAAATTTTTTATTAATAAATAAAATTTCGTATTGAATATTAAAGTTCGAAGTTGCAATTTTTATTTTTATCCTTACTATGTAAAAAAATTCCCACGAAGAGCAGCTATACGACTAACTATCAAAAGTATCGATTATTCAATCAAACAAATATTTGCTTATAATAACGTTAATTCGATACGTTGCTTTATTAATCCAACGCTTGTATTTTTTATCTCCAAGTATGTATATAGATCACAAAGAAATAAGCCATAACGCGAATTACGCATCGATCGTTACATTTGCTTTTCAAAGGTAGATTATATATCGATCGATCGAAAGAAAAAAAAAAAAAAAAAAAAAAAAAAAAAAAAAAAAAAAAAATAGAAGCCAACAAGTCAATTTGCCGTGTAAATTCTCGCCCCTGGCAAAACTCGTTACTCGAACAATGAAACGCGCCAAGGCGACGTGAACTAACGAATTATACCGTCCGTAGACTTTTTTTACGATTATGGTAAATATATATGTGCAAAGGTAATGGTTTACGTTAGCGATCCGAAATTCGATTCAAAGTTTCAATTTGCGAATTCAAATGTAAACGGTCGACGATTATTCGCGGCTTGGATATATCGAAAGGGTTTGTTTTTATTATTCAACGATTTTAATTATATTTTCTTCATCCAACTGTGCTATAATCTTAATTAACGAGATAACCAATTTTGGTAATTTTAAGTACGTCGAAGGGATTATTTTAAAATTGCTTTTGATAAAACACGTTCGCACATTCGAAGCATTAAGGAGGATTAATTTTCAAGGCGCACTTGCAAAAATACTTTGTATTTGAATTTTATTAAAGTTTTAACACCGTATGGTTTATAAACGTGTATGCAACATTCAAATGAGATTAAAGCGATAATATTTAATTATGATCATATGGGATTTTATGGCACGGACATATACATTAAGATATTAATATTAATAAATTTTCATAAAAGCATGAAACGTTAACGTTGAGTATTTAATACTTATTTAAACGTTAAATTAAAATTTGCATCGTTACGTTACTATATTATTACTGTTTAAATTATTTTATATTATTGTATGCGTTATATTCCACGAGATCGTAAAAGTGAACGTATCTCCATGACGATAAAGATATTAAAATGTTTATTCGAATTATAAATACTTTTAACATTTTTTTTTTTTTTGTTTTAAATTAAAAAAACGTTTAATAAATTATTTCAATAACGTTACCTTACATTTCGATGCAAATTTCTGATTTCAACAACAGTCAAATTCAAATTAAGCCTCCACAATAACGAAAAAAAAAAAGGAAGGGTAAATTTAATAGACGAGTAACTTCTCGCAAATAATTTCTTCCACAGTTATGTCTCGAAAATTTATATCGGAAACTCACGCACGCACACACACACACACACACACACACACACGAAAATAACCGATGACCAAGCAAAAATTTTTTTCTCTCAAAACGATCCATAATTTTCCATTGCACTTTAGCATCTACTTTTCTCATCGAACATTTAGTTTTCCACTTTTCCGCTCTCTTGGATATATACATATATACGTCGTTCGCGTTTCTTTGTCCGCGTTAGAAAAAAAAAAAAAAAAAAAAAAAGAAAAAAAGAAAAAGAAAAACAACAACTCACGGTTAACGTCGTTCCGAAGCGTCGAGATAACGGTTCTCGAGCCTCGCCCCGAGAATATCCGCACGACTGTTCTTCTCCTTTAAATCCTAGAACTGAGCCCATCGTTTATCTGTGTATATATATATATATATATATATATATATATATATATATATATATATATATATATATATATATATATATATATATATAAAGAGCAATTTTTCTACTCTTCCGTTTACGAGCCGTTTTATTATCAATCGAGATTCTTTAACGCAGAAGTCGAGGTTAATGGATTTCTCATCTTTCTTTTCTTTCTTCTCTCTTTCTCTATCTCTCTTTTAATAAGAATTTCCGGTACAAAATCAAAATTTTCGCTATATGAAAAAAGAAAAATCGAAACACCGAGGCAGATATTTTTAGTGAATTGCGCTAATGTTGTTTTATTTTCATTAGAAATACGGTTACATAGTAACGCGCGAATTTCCCGAATGCGATGATGAAATCAAACTTTCGCACGAAAAATTAACGGGAGCATAAAGTTTAAGAGAAAGTTTTTAGCTAATTTTAAATGCCTTTGTTGTTTGGGCAAATTCTTTTTTTTCTTTGCAATATGTTTAGTAACGATGCTTTATCGTTGTGAGATTGTGTAAGGTTGTAATTTATATCTTACCATTATATATATAGATATCACTTTTTTTTTTCATTTTTAATTTCTCCAATTAATCCGTGAATCATTCTTTGACTTATAGATTTTCTTTTTTCATGCGCGATTATTAAAAAAAAGTAGACATAAATTTAACTAACGGCACACACATCGATAAACATCGTTATTTCAATAAGCCCATTAAATTCTCATATAATGAAAATCAAACGATTTTTTTAAAACTATATTGTATATATCGAACAATTTTCATAATTTTATCGTTTCGTCTCAAATGAAAATAATGTTAAAGTCAAAACGATATTGCCTCGCGATAAATTTCGTTAAAAGAAAAAAAAAAAAAATATCGATTTGGAAAAACGTTTACTTCACGGTAAATCATTATTTCGCAATCGTTATACCACGCGAGTGCATAACTTCAAAATTACAAAATATATGTATATACATATTTCATTGAAAATAAAGTTTCTCAAAACGCATGTAAGTACATCGATCATTATCTAACGTCTATGCTACTATTCTTCGGGGATCATTAATATTATCTCCGATATTTTTTTTTTTTTTTTTTTTCAATATAATTTTGACGCAAATAAACGTTATTTATCATGACAATAAATTTTATTTTGTTATACAAGCTTCAAATATCGTGTATCTTTCTAAAAAAAAATATTTTTAAAATAAAAATAAAATAAAAAGATTCGCATTAACAATATATTTCAATTTTGAGAAATTCATAAGCGATTTAACGCGTTTTATTCATTTTAAATATCGATTTGTACGCATCTAAACTAGCAAACAAAAACTAGTACACACAAATACATTCACATACATGTGTGCGCAAATATACGTAGCAAAGCGTGCACCGATACACATCATAAATTCTCTCGATTTTCTCATGGCAATTTATAAATAATAGATACATATTCAAATCATAAGATAAAAAAAAAAAAAAAAAAAAAAATAAAAAAGATAAAAAAAAAAAAAAAAAAAAAGAAAAAAACAAAACATTTCCCATTCTCGCGTGCTCGCGCACACGGTTATTCCCTCGGTATATATCTCCTCGTAATCGTTACACAGGTACACCAACAGCAAGGTCGTGCTCCTCGTTTAGAAAGGCGTTATAACCGCGCCGAGGGTTTCCTTTTTTTCTTCTTTTTCTTCGGATATTTTTACAACTTTTTATCATCGATCTGCGCGCCCACACATACACACACACACACACACACACACACATATATACATGTCTATATGTACGCCCACGCGCGCATAAGCTTTTAGCATTTTTATTCCCTCGTCCATACACGGCGCAGGTTCATTTTCGCACGCGCGCGAAATTCAAATTATTTACCGGCCAATTACATTAGCCGATTATAACCGCGCGCGCACGCTCTCGTATGTATGTATGCCTGTGTATGTGTGTGTATGTATGCGTGCGTGTGTATGTGCGTCGTAAGGTCTTGTGTACACCTGTTGTATGTACACACATATGGCGCGTGGGTTAGCGCGCATTGTGTGCTCCGGCGATGTGTGCGCGTGTGTTGGTGACGCAACAACCCGCGATACCGTGAGAGAAAGAGAGAGTAAACGCGCGTCTATGTATCGAGTATGTTGTATATATGTATATATACGTATGTGGAGTCGATCAGCTGTGGTATGCGCGGGTGTGTATATGCAAGACTATACGGTCTTTTATACACCGCGAATCTATTATCTATTCGGCTCTCGATAGCAGGCGGCGGATTTTATTTAACTTTTGTTTTTTTTTTTTTCTTTTTTTTTTTTTTACCGCAACTGTGAAAAAATCATCGCGCGCGAAAATTAACCCGTCGTTTTGTGATTGTTTATATATAAGTATATATTTATATATTATTATATTATATTATAAGTATATATTTATGTAATTATGTGTATTTATCGGTGTATCGTAAGCTTAAGTCGATTATATCTGACTGTGAACTGTATCGATTTTAAATTTTCGTTATTCTTACAATGATCGCTATAATTTTAAAACAAATCGCCATTTTAATTTTAATTCGATCGCAATAATAATATTTATTTTCATCATTACCTTTATCTTAAAGAGCAAGTAGCTCAACATTTATCAAAAGTATCCGCGAATCAAATAGAAAATTAACGAAAGTAGGGCGTTTACGATCGTTTTCAATCTCTTAAGCCAATATCCACACCTAAATAATGAAATGTATATATGAACAAACGGCGGTAAAGATACATCAATAACTCGCGGATTATTTCCAACCGTGGCTCCGCGCGTTAACTCCGCCCAACACGTAATACATCGAAGATTGACGACACCCTCGTGTCCTCGTATAATATACTATACAAACATTGTGCCGCTATGTTTTTTCCACACCCGCGAGCGCATCTTCTACGAGGTTCACGAGGTCGTATTGTAAATATTCCCCCTCCCATCTCTCTCTCTCTCTGGTGTTTCTTTCAAAGACTGTATATATAGGGTAACAAAAAGAAGGAAAAAAAAAAAATAGTTGTACGTTGGAAAAGAAACGGAACGCGCGCGATTAATTTTCTCCGGCGCTTCTCGCGTCTATCGCGTAACTCGATCGATCGTTTCTATTAAAAGCTCCGCGGTGTGTATACGAAGAGTGCAGAGAGAGAGAGAGAGAGAGAGAGAGAGAGAGAGAGAGAGATAGGTTGGAAACGGTTTTGCCCAATTTATGTGCAATTTGTTATCTCCACGGCTCTTCGGATCCCCGCGCTGCTCGGCCATTGTAACTTTGGGCTCTCTTGATATCCCTTCGTACCACTCGCTCTCTTTTCTATATATACATGTGTGTGTATAAAAGCACGTATACAAGACTCTCTGCAATTTCGATTTATCTTTTCATAATGTAACGGTAAAGCGTGTATCATCGCGATGTAAAATCCACGCTATTCATAGCGAGCTCATGAGGATTACGATGAAAAATTTGCATTGTTCACCTAGCTTCAAACCCTCCTCCCCCTTTTGTCCTCCTTCCCCTTATATCCCTTCCCTTATTTCGCGTACACGTATGTACAAAAAAAACGAGATCAAACGAGAGAGTAAAATAGATGTATGTACGTACGTACGTAGTCGCGTATACACGGAAGGAGAAAGTAGCATAAAGGAAGAGGAAGAAGGAAAAAGGAAAAATATCTGTAATTTTAATGGATGGGGTTATTGAAATAAACTCGGCCTGACTTATACATACATGTGTATACGTATATAATATCTATATATAGGCGCGTGTACGTACACGCGCGTTATCGCATTCGATAATCGAAGAGTTTCCAAGCCGCTCGTCGTATATATACGCGCGTATACAAGCGAGAGACGATCTATCCCCTCTCCCCTTCCATCCTAACTTCTTCCGATAATAACGACGTCGCTCGATGAAATAAGACATCGGCCAGCGAAATATATCGTGGCGCGGTAGCGTGGTAGAGCGAGATATTTCTATGCGATACTCGATTTGTGTAAACGGGAAGCGCGTCTTTGCGTGCATTATTTTTATTGTTATTATTATTATTATTATTATTACTATTATTATTATTATTATTATTATTATTATTTTTATTAGCAATCGAAGTTGAATATTCGACGGACGATAAATGTTTGCAAGCCTTTCGCTTGTAATCGTTAATTAAATGCACGTGCGATTGAAAGTAATATCTTAACGTGGACTTTGTTAATTGATTTTACAAAATATTGTACGCACGAGTCGTGCGAGCGAATCATTTCAACGCTTATCGAAGCTATTTAAGAAACACACACCATGCGATACACATCGCGGAAAAGGTTCAACGGAAGAATAAAGAAAACGGGGCAAAGATGAAAGAGACGCATCAGCGATGAAAATCGTACGCACGCAGCAATATACGTGGCGTTGCGCGCAGTTATCAATTACTTTAATATTCGCGTGCGCGCGTACGTATATACATAATGATAATAATGATAATAATAATAAGGATCGGGAAAAGAGTGAGATAGAGGAAGAAGCGAGAGATAGGAAAAGAGAGCTCGTCGCGCTTACGGGCAAAAGATGTAGCAGTCTATCGAGCTACATACACATATGTGTATAAAATACACGCGGAAAGAGTCGCGCGGATCTTCGGCCACACACGCACATACACACACATACGAAGAGATATACATAGAGCGTTGCACGATAGTAGCAGGAGTCGCGTCGTGCGCGGTTGCGCGCCACAGGAAGAGATCGGAATATCGCGCTTTTATCATATTTCCACGCTTTCTCCACATGTGCCCCGCGCGCGCGCGCGTACTTATCTCTCCCCGTACACACTCTATGTAAGTATATATACAAGCATACGTAAGAGAGAAAGAGAGAGAGAGAGAGAGAGATATCTCCATATTCCTCCCTCTGTCTTCCCCCTCCGGACATGTGATAGCGCACACGCGCGCGTTCTCGGAACCGTTACGAAATTCCATTTAGGGAGCATCGCAATACATCAGCCGCATATTCAATGAGCGCAGCGAAGAGAGAGAGAGAGAGAAAGACTCGCGGCTTTACTCTTATAAATGTATATATATATATGTGTGTGTGTGTGTGTGTGTGTGTGTGTATATACATAAAACGTAAGCGTAGAGAGATGTATGCAGGGATGGAACGGGAGAAAGGGGGAAAAGAAAGAAAAGAAAGAAAAAGAGATAGGAAAAGAACACGCGGCCACGGTAGCCGAGGTCAGAATCTTGCGCTTCTGTTTCTCTCTTTATTTCTACGTATATACAATATACACGTATACGTATGTGTGTAGTATCGCGAGCGCAACACCGCGTTTCCGCGTTCGCCGAGGAAGATGGAGAAATAAGGGAATGGGGGATGCTAGAAGGTAAAATTGATTATTGGCAGATGAGCTTTGCCCGCGTGGGTGACGATTTTTTTTTGCGGGAAAAAGAGAAAGATTGAGAACTTGACACTTTTGCGACTTTTTAGATGCGTATTCGCTCGCAAGTAGTGTGATTAAAACTTTGACCTTCTTTTATATACGGAGATTATAGATGGATGCTTAAACGTTGTTTACCGGTTGACTAATGAAATTAAAATTTTTTTTTTTGATATTGGATACTGATTGTTTCACAAATGGATTCGCTTGTTTCGTTAATTTAGATGGAAATTTTTATCGACGATGCTGTTACGTCAGCATTGAGAATAAATTAAAATTTTTTTGAAAGACTTATTGCTTTTACATTAAAAATCGATGATTAAAGCGACGATGAAAAAGTTATCGAAAAATTTATTCTCTTAAAATTATTTTTAATTTCATTTATGATTGTCTAAAAAATGATTCGTCATTTGTCTAGTTAAAAAAAAAAATTTTTTTAATGATATTTCAAAGTTAAAATATCGCAAATAAACCAGAAACTCATTAAAAAAAAAAGGCCAAAAAAGAAAAATAGCGAAGAAAGTATATTCAATTGTTTTAGAAAAGGGAAGACTGGCTGCTATAAGGTTTACACGGCGAACCGTTAAAATTGACGTCGTTAGCGCGCAATGGCGACGCTCTAATTTAGAGGTGAGCTTCCGGTCTCTCTTTCTCTCTCTTTCTGTATACCACATAAACACACATTTATATGTACGTGTGTGTGTGTGTGTGTGTGTGTGTGTGTGTGTACACGAAATGCGTGCGTATATAGCTTCTTCATTGTTCCTTTGTTTGTGGATACGCTAGCGCACATCCTTCTGGGTCGCGCGAAAGCGACGGCGAAAACTCGTTACGTTAAAGATCGCTTCTTTCTAAAAGAGCGAGTATAACGCGCACCGCTAAGACTTTAAAGATTCATTGAACTTTCGCCACTCGCGTTACGCTACGTCTCGAAATCTCTAACCGTCCCTGTCTACTTTTTATTTCCGTCGGTTGTTGATTCTTTTTTATACATCTTTCTCATACATCTTTTTCGTTCTCGTAAAAATTTCGCCCTAATCTTAACGATTTAAAAATATTTTTACGTTTTATGTATAATTACGTTGAAAGTAGTCTTTTTAATGAGATATTATATGTATATATATGTATATACATATGTTTTTTTAAGTATAAATTTTATCAATATAGATAAGAAATAAAAATTCAACGATCGAACGGATAAATATTTAAAATTAATTAAAATAGTTAAATCACGTATCGAATTGCCTCTGTTACACACGCATATTAATCAATTCGATACGATGACCAAGCGATGATACAAAAGCGATAAGAAAAGCTCGTAGGTACTCACCTCGTTGATCTCGCTTTCCAAGTCACGGGCACTCCTGGCGCTCCTCAGCTGATCTCCGCGGTACTCCCTGTACCTCATGGTGACTTCGTCGTCGGTTAGCGCGCCGCAGCTGCTCGCCCTCATGTTCTTCTTGTTCTTTTCCTCCTTTGCTTTCTTCTCCTTTTTACGAAAGAGCTCCTTGACTTTGCTCATCGTGCCGCTCTTTTTCGCCGCCTTCTTCTCGTACTTTTTAACGTCGGCGCCCGTGGGCGGCTTCGAGGTCAACGGCGGCGACTGCGCCCCCTTGCCGTCGTAGTACATGACGTACTTCTCGTAGCGGCGCTTATCACCGGCGCCGTTCATGTTACGGTCGGTGTGACGTCGCTCCTGCTTTATAAACTGCATCGTGACGAAGCCCTCGTCCTCGGACTCGAGACAGGGCTCGCGCCTGCTGTCCGCCTCCTGCGAGTCGCGCCGATAGTCGTTCTCGATCCCGGAATCGGCCAGCCGATCCTTGCGATCCGGATCGCTGAGGCGCGTCTCGCGATGGTGTCGTCGCTCGGTGTAGCCCCGGTGCGTCTCGTGTCGCGTGTGCCTTATCTTGCTCTCGTGCATCCTGGGTGGCCGTTGCGGCACCTCGTCGAACGTCTCGAGCCTGTCTTTCGTCGATTTGCTTCTGGAGCTGTCCCTCGCGTCGCTGTCGTCGAGGTAGTCCAGTCGGTTTCTGGACCTCCTCATCGGCTTCTTCGGGTCCTCCTCGATTATTCGATTATGATGGTGTTGTTTTTCCTTTCTCGGGTCGCGCAGATCGCTCGCGTATCTCGTCGACTCGCAGTGGAGCGAGTCCCTCGCGGTCGTGTCCGAATCGTATCGACTAGAGCCGTAACCGTTGCGATCGAGGCGAATGCGAGGTGGAGAACTGTCGTAATCGTCATGGAGGCCGTGTTTGCTCGACAGGTACCTCTGGGTCGTTCTCGTTTCTTTGTAGTATTTCGACGACTCGAGTTGGCTGTTGGTCGCTTGGGAAATATCGGTATCGTAATCGTCGTTCGGACCTTCCCTTAAATCGTCCAAGTGCCGCTTGATGAATGGCGATCTGTCTTTGTATTCGTTCGACGCCGGGCTACCTTGAGGTCGTCGTATCTCCTTGGCGTTTACGTAGTCGGCGGAGGTGAGATTTTCGTAGGAGCGCGTTATGTACTCGCTACGCGACGACTTTATCCTCGCGTTTTCGCCGACTTGGTCGAGTCGCTGCGTGGACTTACTCTTGCCCCTCAGTGCCTCGAAGTTCTTCTTAGCTTTTGGCTTGTAAATTTCCCTGGTTGATTTTGGGAAACGATCGTCGATGATGTTTTCGCTCTTGGAGAAGGAGTGCTCTCCGAACTTTCTGGTGACGAGGGACGGCGAGGAAATTCCATTTTCTCGTACGTCGCGTCTCAGCTGTTCCTGCATTACGTAGTTCGAAGCCTTTTCGGTGCCGTTCAACAATTTCGAGTGGAAAGGATCGTCTTCCGGGCTGGTTCTGCTCCGGTCGCTCAGCATCGACTGCTTGTAATCGTCGATGTAACCTCCGTGCGTACGCGTCTCGACGATGTACTTATCGCCATACTTATCGGTCCGCGTTTCAACGGTGTATCCTTCCTTTGGCTGAGGATCAAGATACACGTCCGCGGGAATCTTGTTGGTGATCTTTTTCTCGTATCCGTAAACCTTACCGTTGTCCTCGTGGATCTCCTTTTCAAATATGTACTTTTCACCGTTGCTGTTCGTCCGCGTCTCGCTGATGTACGTGTCCATGTATCGTTTCGGCGAGGCGACGCGATTGGGTACCACCGGCGACGGTACGATCGGCTTGTCGATTATCTCGTGCTCGGTCTTTTTCGGTAAATTAAGATTGTTCTTAGCCGCGAACATCTCGTCGGCGAGGAGTCGCGACTTTATCCTCGATTCCAAAAGGTCCCTTCGCGCGCTCAGTTCCGATGTTTTGCTGAGACCAGAACGATCGTTGATCAGCCGACTGCTCCCGAATTCGTTGCTATCTCTACGTTTTGAGTCCATACCGTCGGCTCTACCGCGGCTCGACGTGTCGACGAATATCGTCGAGGTGTACTTTTCCGGCTTGGCGATCGGATCGCGATCGATGTCGTCAAAGTCGTGAAGCCTCTTGGGCTCCATGCTTCTCGTGGTGAAGTTGCTCGTCGTCGTCGTGCCAAAGTCCCCAAAGTGGGTCGTCGTTTTCGTCCGCTCGGCATCGTATCTCGACTTAAAGTTGTTGATCTCGTTGTTGCGCTGCAAGTCGTTCGCGTAGTAGTCCGTCCTGCGGTACTCTTTCTCAGCGGGGCTGTTCTCTCTGGAGGAATCCTTCCTGTCGAGTCCGAGGCCCTCGTCGCTGTCGGAATGGCTTCTCTGAGCCTTCTTCTTGTCCAGTTGGACCTGGGCGTAAATGACGTCGGTTTGAGGAGGAGGAGGAGGCGGGCTCGACTCGTTCGGTCGAGTGTAGGAGAAGGGCCGGTTGTTGTTGTGTCCAAAGCCGGGCCCGGGCGAGACCATGGTCCTGGTCAGTTGCGGCGGTGGCGAGCGATCGTTGGACAGTCGGTGAATCATCTTGTGGATCGGTGACTCGTCGCCGCGCTGGTCATATCTACTGCTATGTAACATGCTTTTGTCGACTAGGTCGACCTCGTCGACGCCGGCGTCTTTCAGCGGCGAGGCGCTGCGCCTCTCGAATCTTGAGTCGAGTTCCTCAACTTGAATCGGTACAGTCTTGACCGTAGCCGGCGCGCTCTTAGCACCCTCGTCCTCGATGCGAATGTCAATGACGCGTTCGACTTTCTCCGAGCCGGCCTTTGCTAGCTCCTCGCGCTTCTCCTTCGCCGCGAGGCTCTCCTGCTTGGACTTTTTCGCGGAGTCGAGGCTCCCACCGAAGTTAAAGGGTTGGTGATCGAGTACTTGTGGCGAGGACTCGATAATGGGCGAGAGGGGCTTCTTGGCTCTCAGGGCGCCGATGTGCGAACCCTCGCTCTCGCTGCCGCTGCGCTTGCGGTGCTGCTGCTGCTGCAGCTGGTGCGACGACCTGAGGCCACCGGCGGCGGCGGCGGCGACGGCGCTGTGAGCTCCGGCGTCGCTCTGGCTCCTGCCGAGTAGCGTCTTGGCCGGCGAGCCGCCGGTCGTCGAAGACGCGGTGTGGAGCTTGTGCTTGCGGTCTAGCTTGGGCGAGAAGAGCTTGACGATTGTCTGCTTGATTTTGCGTGAACCGGCATCGCTGGCGCTGCGCTCGAGGGCTTTTTTCTTGGATTTCGGGATGCCGACGAGCTCGTCGGGCGGACCGCCGTTCGTCGCGGCGATGTCCTCGCTTCGCCGACGTCTCGCGTCCCCGGGGCTGCCGAGGTCCAATCGGTGCTGGTGTTTAAATTTGCGCCCACGGGTCGGTAGACTGCTGTACTTGCGGTTGGGATCGTGGGCGAAACAGTCGACACTGTCCGCTTGTTGCAGCACGAGGGCCGCCTCTTGCGCGAGGTCCTCTTTGCTGCGCGCCTTTATGCTCTCCTTGCGCACCGGAGTGGCGATCAACTTACCTTCGCCATCTCCAGCGAGTGCCGTGGTAACGTGCGGTGAACCACGTCCTGCAACAGCAAAAAGAAAAAATTTTCTCGCTCAATGGTTCATTATATTTTATCAAATTAAAGTGTACATTTTTTTTTTTTTTTTTTTGCAAATTTTATTCAAACAAAATTTACATAACGTTTAATGGAGTAACTGTAATTTTTATGTGCATTATGTTTATTTGCACTTCAACATGTGATTCATTGTTTTGTACATTTAATCGTATTAAATTATAAAATTTTATTGATTTGATATTCTGAAAAGAGAAGTTTATTAATTATAAAAAATGTTTATGTCTTTAGTATAGCAAAGTAAATTAATTAAATTAATTACGCGTGAAAAATAACTATCATTAACAATAATGAAGTTTACAAAGGCCGAAGTTTGTATCTAAATCTCATACGTGTACGCAGTATACATATACATATATTTCCTTCCTTATTATATTTACGAATTCACTCACCAAAATCAACATAACAATAAAAGTATATTATAGTGATTTAGGTGAATGACGTGAGTACAAATGGTTATAGAAAGAACATCAAATTTGCCTTTTTATAGAATCGGCCAGTGTAGTTGATGACTCACTATAAAAACAGGTTCGCGAAGTGAAGAAAACAAAATTTATGTTCGATCACGGACGGAGATTAAATTTTATACAAACTCTAACATTTTCGCGCTTTAAATTATTTTCTTACCTTTCCATTACACTTCATTAGTTCATATAGATTATAGTATTAAATCAATATATAAATGTTTAAATTGTCATTCGAATATTAATCGATGTTTAGTTTTAGTTTAAAAAAAAAAAAAAAAAAAAAAACTCATCGCTTCTTAAATTGACTGATTCATTGTTAAAATATCGTTAAACAAAAACGAAAGTGTGCATACTTTCGAGTTGCCCCACGTAAGAATCTTATTCACTCCCAAAAACAACGCGGATATTTAAATAAACCGCAGCTATCATTTTCGCCAACAAAACCCAAAACTATTCTAAACCATCGTTTTAAGCATAAGTTACGCAGACTAATGATAAAAAAAAATGGTTTGAAGCAACATTGTAGATAGACACGATAAAGCAAAAAGGCACTACTCGCATACTCGAAAAAGCGAAAAAGAAGGAGGAGGAGGAGAACGACAATCACGGCTTTGGAATCGCGCTTTCACATCGGGATAAGCACGAGACACGCGGCCCCCTTGTCTAGAACGATGATAATGGAAATCGCATTCTGCGCTCGTGACGTATATACACACACACACACACACACACACACACACACACACACACATATACACACAAAGATAGTGAAAGAGAAAGAGAACGAGGCGATTATTCTTTATGCACGCGACGCTAAGCAAAGATATCGAACCGAGAGAAAGAGAGAGAGAGAGAGAGAGAGAGAGAGAGACGTTTGATCCATCGATGCGTACTTTATGCGCGCCATGTCTGCAAGTGACGGGCCGAACATGAACGACCTCGATCGGTTCGAGCATTGTCTGGGCGAAGAAGAAGAAGGAGGAGAAGGAAGGAGGAAATCGAGCGCAAACGGAAGACTGTATGTATAAATCGGCGCCATTTTCTCTCTCTCTCTCTCCCACCCTCTCTCTTTCTCTCTCTCTCTCTCTTTCTCTCTCCCACTTTGACTGTATGGGTTATTCTATCCATCTACGTATCCACAAATGCAATGGAGATCGGTATGGTCAAAGGTCGACCGGTGTATGTGTGTGTATGCACAGCGGTGGATCGGCTCAATAATGTGCAACCTGAGGCGTCGATATCCAGTCAGAAAGCCGAGAGATGAAAGGGAGATACGTATATATACATACACACATATATATATATGTGTATATATGTGTGTATGCATTTATAAAGGTAGAGGTGGAGTTTACGTATCGATGATTCGCCATGAAAGTGCAATACGTCTACTACTTTCAATGATACGACTGGCTCTCCGATATACATCGCGAGTTAACTTCAACTTTACTCGTTCCTTTTTTTTTTTCTTTTATCGATTTTCTTCTCGCTTCTTTTTTCTCTCTCTTTTTTCTTCTTCTTTTTCTTAATCTGATTATAATTTGTTTGCGGTTCGTTCTTACACACACCGCTCATATTTCTTATTTTTTCTTACAAAGATCGATCTAATGCCGATGCTTTCGTGAATTCTGGAAAACGGAACTGGCGATTATCTTTAGAGTTCAAATAAAATTATTTCTTTCCAACCTTTACCGCTCGCGATACAGATATCCGATCGAGAAGTAACTCTAAAATTCGATAAAATAAAAAATAGTTGCAAAAAGAGGACAAAAAACTATGAGATAAAAAAAAAAAAAAAAAAAAGTGAAATGAATATTTAAATGGTACACCTTATCGATACATATACAACCTTGTAAAATAATTCAATAACACATTGCGGTATTAAATTTATCGGCGAATATTATCGACTAATTTTATACGAAATAAAAGCATTAATAAAAGCCTAAACATGGGAAATTTCAAAAAATTATCGGAAGCATAATTCCGCAGAAAGTATCTGGCGGTATAAAATAAATTAGAGCTAGAAAGAGTGAGAGAGAGAGAGAGATAATGAGAACAAAGGTACAAGGGTTATAGAGGTAAAGAGGAGACGAATAATGAAGAGAACGAGGGAAAATCGGCTAGTCTCTCTCTCTCTCTCTCTCTCTCTCTCTATCTCTACACAGTTGTTGGCGGAGCGATCGGGCACGTTTTTCACGACTTTATTGTTTCGTTTAATCCTCATTTTCTTATAATGAGCCAGCCTAGAAAGAAAGAGAGGGAAAAGAGAGAGAGAGAGAGAGAGATAGAGAGACGAAGCGGTCGGCAACGCACAAAGGGAATTGCTCTCTTTGTGAATACATCTCATGCGCTCTCTCTCTCTCTATCTATCTCCCTTTCTCTAACAAGAATGTGCACCTTGTTGTACGAACGTTGCAGAAATTTTGCATTTTTTTTTCTTCTCTTTCCTCAATCCTCTTTCCCTCTTCTCCTCTCTCTCTCTCTCTCTCTCTCTCTCTCTCTCTCTCTTTCTCTCTCTTTCTCTCTTTAGCAGCGTCGTCGAAAATTCATTATATTTCGTACGGCAATATACCGTTAGCCGTTGCAAGTAGTTAACCGACGTTACATGTATGCGGGATATGTATACGTATGCGCGCAGGTTTAAGTATCATTTCGTGTACGACAATTTGAGATCATTATTGGATACTTTATGGCTCTTGTAATGTTATCACATTAAGGCTAAAGATTGCAAGAAACTGCTGAATATTTCATTTAAACTGTTTTCATTCTATAATAAGGTTTAAAGCTACATATACCGAGCATTGATTTTAATATCGAAGTGAAAGTATCGTTGCTTTTGAAATTACCCTCCCTCTCCTTTGGATCATAATGTTTGCGAGATTATTATTAAGAAAATTATTTTTTATTGTTTTTTTTCTTTTCTTCATTTTTAAAAATTAAAACGATCATTTTCCAATCGTTTTATTAAACGGCTTGTTTTGTTAAAGTCGTTTTAAATTCAATTCAAATTTTTGTTGTAGGTTAAATTCAACATTATTTTAATAAAAAAAAAAAAAAAAAAACTGTATTAAAGTTTAAAATATCATAAGTAATAAAGTATTTCATCCGACTAATTGTAAAGAAATAGTAAACTTTATCAATGGAACAAGATTCAAAGGGCAATTGTAACGAGTAGAAACAGTCGAGTACGGCAAGACATTCACCTTGCGCGCGTGACTTTATTTTTCAAAGATACATTTTATTTCCAACTTTCTAAATAAATCAAACATTAATTTTTAAACTTTAAAAATTGAAAGATTCTACGTTATTTTGCATAACTCATAAATTATTTGCTCACTACATATAACGTAAAATATAACTAGTCAATGTTAGATGTATAATCATACTCGTAGTCGTGCATAATTCGTTCGAGAGAACTACACGGGTAGACAATTTTTTACGATTAATGAAAACTTGCAAAGCGTCGATTACCAAATGAAAGAAGCGATCTTCGATACAGCACTTATGACGTATTGCATTCAAAAGAGAGAGAGAGAGAGAGAGAAATAAGAAAACCGAAATACAATTAAATCTCGTGCTTTCTCCTTAATTTTCATTATTTTTCTTAATTTTCTTCCTCTTCTTCAGCCTCGGGTAGTTTCCATCGGGAATGAAAGATCGCCGGGACAAAAAGAGGTCGACGTTGGCGTGCAAAAAAAACGCTAACTATCGAGCGTTAACACAAACGACGTGCCACTTTTGTAAGCTACCATGCAACAACGAACAATGCCATTGTGTAAGTATCGGGTACTCACATACTCGTACACATACAGATGGCTTATTGAGTTTCGATACTTTCGACGATTTTTGTACATAGTAAATTTTTTGGTATTCGTATAAGTACGTAGTGTACGGGAAGTTAAACGACGAGCCACGCGATATTGCCGTTAATGAATTTTTACTTTTACCGATGAGCTTATCTCGTTTCTACGATCTGTCGATAATACAAATGGTATCGAAACTATATATCGTTGTGTAAATTTATGTATAGTAGAGGGATTGTTGATCGAATTGCGTAAAAATTTATAGTGTTTTTAAAAATAAACGAAACTTTGTTCATTTATAATAAAAACAAATGGCGCGTTTAAAAGTTTGAAACTGTACAGAATTTGTTAAATCTTTTTTTACCGAGATTAATTAAACGCAACGAATTATTGAAACGAACACCCAACGTAATGTAAATAAATAAACAACGTAAAAATCAATCATCATAGCCCAATGAATCAATTATTCTTTCGAAGTATGAGAATAATGGTTCATCATTAAAGACAGCCAACAAATCCTAATGGTCCATTATTAATGGAAGGTATAAATAAAAAAAAAAAAAAAAAGAAAGAAAGAGAGAAAAAGACTGTAAGAAGGCAAATAAAGAATAAAGTAGCGGACGCGCGAAAAGCAGAAAACACATTTGTCGATGCGTTGATTCATATATACATAGACGACCGCATCATCATCATCATTATCTACGCTCGAAATTATTATGTCTGTTAAAGCCTCTCGCGCCTGTGTATTAAGAATGTAAAGTTTCAGAGGAGCATCGACGAATATACGTAGATCTCGAATCGATTTTGATCGATTGCGACTATGACGATAATTGATCGGTGGCGCTCGCTCGCGAACTTGAATTCGCAACGAGAATAATAAAGATAAAAAAATAAAAAAAAAGATAAATTTTTCATCAAAAAAAAAAAAAAAAAAAAAAAAAAAAAAAAAAAAAAAAAAAAAAAAAATGCATACATACGCACTTGCGATTAATAATTATCGAAAACATGTATAAACGCTGTGTGGCTAAAGAGAAAGAGAGACGCGTACTCGGCTTCCTCGATCGCAATTGCATGCACGTGTATATTAAAATACGCGTGTACGAGTCGAGTACGTTCGCACATTACTCAAAGCGCGCGCGTTAGTCGAAGCGCGGGGCATCGAATAATTCATCGCGAAGCGAAGCCACATTCGATCGTTATCCGTCATTCTTTCTCCGATTATCTTCTCCGAGTTAAACTAACGCGTCTCTCTCTCTCTCTCACTCTCTCTATCGATGGATATTTTCGATGAATCCGTATAATCCGAATTTTTTTTTATTCTATGGTGAATATACAGCCGTTAGTTATATAGGCTTGAATCGTTGCCTTATTTTTTTTTTTTTTTTTTTTTTTTTGTTTTTATTTTGCGTTTATCTAAGGAGGAAAATTAATTATCGAATCGGAAAAGAAAGTACCGCGTTTTATTATTATGTCTTTATAACGGATAAGACTTTTTAATCGATGCGACGACGATCGATTATTGTAGAATTACTCAGGAGAGGAGGTCTGAGATAAAAAATGTAGCGCATAATTTTTTCTATATTTAGGTTTTTTTTTTTTTTTTTTTTTTTTTTTTTTTTTTTTTTTTTTTTTTTTTTTTTTTTTTTTTTTTTTTTTTTTTTTTTTGTTCTAACAAACGTAAAACAACCTTCTCGATAGATCGTAGAATATAAAACGTACAGTTTAATCGTAGATCGTCGCTCGTGTGTATACATAATCTTTACAAAAGTACATATAAGAGTACATCACGAACGATAGCGGGGCGCCTATGGAAATATAATAATTAACGATGAAGCGAACGCGCCGAAGAAGAATCCATAAAATTAAGATGGACTTTCTATAATTTTACATACGAGTTTATTATACGGATGTATATCTCGTTTACGCAATCAATTTTATGCTTGTCGATTTACATAAGTTCTCGCGCTTGCACGCGTACACTGGTATTCGTTATATTTTATCAAAGAGAAAGCTATATAATGATGCTGGGAAAGTGAAAAAGTTAATACTGTATGTGTATGTTTTAATCACGCGACAAAATTAGATTTTCATCAGCACGAATGTATATTGTAAATATTTATAACGGAATAAGTCAGTGTTTAGTTTGACGATCGATTTAATTGTTCAATTTATTTATGTACATAAAGAATGAAAGTAATGTTTAAAAATATACGTATATATATATATATATTGTAGAGAATTATGTTATTATACCGAAATTGTTATTGCATCAGTATACACATATATATATATATATATATATATATATATATATATATATGTCGTATAATATCGTAATTGCGTTCAAAACAATGGATATATAACACGCGGTTAAACTCGTTCCGTTTTGCAGTGGATTACGCTTTAATAGCCAATAGCGATAAATTACATTCGTAATTATAGAAAATTGAATCGTAATATTAAGGCAAAATATCGGATTCTTAAAAAGAAAAAAAAAAAAAACAAAAAAAAATTACTAATAACTACAAGACGAGTAAAATTTATATGTTAGAGTGAAATCTCGGATACGTTAAATAATCTCGAGAGCGCATAACCCCGGACCCTTACGGTGTTTGTAAATTTACCTTTCATCGATTATCGAATAATTAATTTGTACAGCAAACACACACACACACACACATACAGCGATATGTAGTATTAATATTTCGATTAACCTTTCGCGCGCGTTATAAGCTGCTGTATATTTTATAATCGAACGTTTTACCTCGAAACATTTTCGCACGTAACGTACCGAATGAAGCGTTAAAACGTATAAAGAAAATTAAAAAACATAAAATGAAAGTAATTAAAAAAAAAAAAAAAAAAAAATTGCGAGCAGCGAGGATAATTGAAAAATCGAAAATAAGTCATAAACTAACGAGTCTTCAGAATTAAATTCGATAGGCACACACGACTGGGAGTGAGAGAGAGAAAGAGAGAGGAAACGCGCGCGGACGTAAACGTACATGCATATACGTACACACATACACACATTTTATATATATAAAAGCGCGTATGTACTGGATGCTCTATTCGTCTTGCGGCAATTATCGGCTCGTAAAACGCCCGTAATGTCTGGCATTATTCACCGGCGTTCGAGTTATCCATTCGCATCGCGTGGAAGAAAAGAACCCATTGAACGACTCGCGAAGAGCGTCGTTGGGTTAAGGGCTCCTCTCTCTGTCTCTCTCTCTCTCACTCTTTCTCTCTCTTTCTCTTCTTATTCTTTCACTTCGCGAAGTTCACGCTCCAAAGCACCAGTTTCTATTTCTTCGCACACGTGTATGTGGGTAGGTATTTGTGAATTTCGAACTTTTATTTTTAAATCGATGTTGTAGTTTTTTGTATTGAAATAAAGTTATAAATATCGTAATGTAAACAAAAAAAAAAAAAAAATCGTTCGTTAAAAAGCGAACGTAAATTATCCACAAAAATTCACATGAATAATAATTTTTCATTATATTTTCCTTGTAAATGCAAAAGGCGTATACTCATCGTTTTCAATTAATTTTAATCAAATCCATAAAAATTAATTAACGGAGATAAAGAAACAAGAGTAACCGTAAAGTAGAAAATAAAAAAAAAAAAAAAAAAAAGAAAAGAAAGAAAAAAAGAAGATCGAGGATCGCTTGAATAAAGATAGATTAAGTAAATTAGATAGTGGCGTTATTGATTATTAATCGATCATTTATGCAAATATATTAAATTCAATAGGTACAACACAAACTCTCTTTTTCTCTTTCTCTCTCTCTCTCTCTCTCTCTCTCTCTCTCTCTTTCTCGGCTTGCAACTTCCAATTAAATTCCTTTTTCTCCGAGAGCGCGCTTACGTGTACACGTATATAATACATCCACCAACAAAAAGGACCGCACACGCGCTCTCTGATCTATTTTTAATCGTCTTGTCCTATTCGCTTGTGTATATAGATCTTTATATAGAATTAACGTACAGTATCCAAGATGCGATATATATCGGTGTATAAAAATCAAAATATTTATCGAGTCATTCGAGGGATAATTAAGCTTGAAATTGAGTCAACGCTGCTACTACCTTCGCCTCTTCGCTCGTCTGTCTTTTGTATGTACATAAAGAAGTTGAAGAGAAGTTTGCTCTCTCTCTCTCTCTCACTCTCCATCCCGGCAATTTGCTTGTAAAATTTTCATTTCGAGAGATGAAAAAGATCGTTATTGTTAATTGCAACTTGATATCGAGAGGATCAAGAGAGGACGAGATAGATTGCGCGCCGATGAAAAAAGCGAACGAAATTAAGATAAAAAAAAAGGATGAAGAAGTCGAGAGAAGAATGAAATTTCGCCCTCGTCTCATGCGTTGATCTATACGTAACACATTTATAAATAAATTAAAAAGAAAAAAGAAAAAAAAATAACCTCAAATGTAAGGTAAACGAGTGTCGTATAAATGAATCGAACACACAATCTATGTACACTTATAAAAAATATTATTGCGTAAAATAGAACACAACCATCGCAAACGGTTTATTAAAAAAAAAAAAAAAAGGAACAATCAATATTCTCTTATAATACACATTTTGTCCCACATCGAGTACAACGAATATCTAATTCGTATATACTCGTACGACTATCACTTTTTATGTACACACGTAAACGGTTTAAAAGTATACACACAACTACAACGACGGCTTTTTCTATCTTAATTAGCCGTGCAAATATGTATGTGTACACGTAAACCAATACGCGTATGAGGCGTAGATTCCATTACTCGACGTATGAAAAATGAGAAGGAAAAAGGATTTTCCTCGCGCTTATTAATATACAAATCACGTTATAGTAATAACGCAATTATGCATATAACTCCGGTGTTATCTCCCACATACCTATCTCTCTCCTTTTAACATACTTTCCAGATTAATACTCACGATGTATAACATCCACACACGAGGCGCCAATTTTTTTTTTTTTTTTTGTTTTGTTTTCATTCGCAAATACGTACGTACGTACTGCAGATGAACCAAGGACGATATTATTTTTTTCAAACGGGATTACTTGGCGCGTGTGTTTTGTACATTTTTAAAAAAAATCCTCGTTAATGATAATTTGTACGATTCGCATGCGATTGATACGGGGATTAATGCATCGCGCGAAAGAGGAAACAAGTGCGTATATTGCGTTTATCGTTTGCTACTGTATATAAGATGATTCGATTATAAGCGAAATGAATTAACACGCTTTTTAAAATATAAAATCGTGTCAAGCGCTTGTTTTCGAATCTTTGATTATTCAACTCGTGTATTTACTCTTTTAATTTTACGTACTTGGCATGAGGAATGTAAAATTTAGTATATTTTTCACAAACTATTTATTTAATCTTTATCATTATGTAAACATTGAAGAAATTAAATACATACATTTAAATCAATGCGTCGAATATATTTTCTTTTAGAGAAAAAAAAAAAAAAAAAAAAAAAAAAAAGAAAAGAAAAGAAAGGAATTTTTTATTTAAAATAGTACACAATTCAAAAGCTCGATAATCCTCGTACATCAAAGCTCAAAATCTTTAACCCATGTCGGTATATTCCCAATGTCTAATATATAGAATAGCATATAACGCAAAGATAGATATACGAAGAGACAAAAGTCAAAGCGTCACGATCGGATTTTTCGTAAACTCTCTTGAATCAAGTCATTCATTCGCACGGATCGTCGAGTACGTATAGCACTTACACGCGGGCATCATTTCTCGGTATCGATAGCTCCGAGCGATTTTCGAACGAGTTCGTATACACCACACATATATACACACACACACACACACACACACACACACACACACACACACACATCGTAGACTCGTGTTCTTTAAATCTTCTACCTGCGATGCATATTATGGATATATATATACACAAACGGAACAAACGTCGCAAAGAAAGAGAGAGAGGGAGAGAGAGAGATAAACGACTCTGTTGATCTCTCGCAGTGGCGCGCCAGCCTTAGGGTGTGGGTCAAAAACCGAACCGTTTCTCATTTTTTACTCGTGTTATTCGTGCTTCGTATCCCTCTCTCTCTCGCTCTCTCTTTCTCTCTCTCTCTTTTCTTTCTCTCTTCCCCTGACTCTCTCTCTCTCTCGCTTCCGGTATTTATAAAATACCTTACCTTCTCCGTGACCTGTGCGAAAACGCGCACCTGCGGGAGCTCGTGTAAGACGTTCCAATCAGGTCGATGCGTTTATGAGTAAGAGGTCGCTGTATAAGGAGAGAAAGAAATATGTTTATTGAAGCCGAGAAAGAGAGAAAGAGAGAAGGAAGGAAGAGGAGTATACGGAAGGAGAAGAAAGTCTCCGGCGCAAGAGAGCACACGGGGCACAGAGAGTCCGAGAGAGATTGCGAGGCGCGCTTTAATTGAACATAAATCGTTCATAAGGCCCCAGAGAGAGAGAGAGAGAGAGAGAGAGAGAGATGCTCGGTACTCTCCGTGATTTTAAAGCGACTATCTTATGAGCTATCTCTCTGCCATTGCTGCTCCGGTCAAGAGATATACATACACAGCAGAGTAAGAGGATAATCCTCTATCTTTCTCTTTCTCTCTCGTCCTCTCCACACAGTATCTTCCTCCTCTCTCCTCTTTCTTTCTTCATCCCCTTATATACCTTCCTCTCTCCTTCTCTCTTCTAGCCGCACTCTCGACGTACATAAGAAAGCAAAACGGCGACTCGGCATCTCTAGGTATGTATACTCCGGCTTAGGTATTACACATACACTATCTAAGGAAGTCCTAGAGAGTCGTATACATATCCGCGCTCCCATGTATATCGAAAGGCTAGACGGAAGAAAGAGAGGGAGAAAGGGAATAACCGGCGCGCGCGTATATATATACATATATACGCATGTGTATCTCTCTGGCGCGCACGCATATACGAACTATATATATATATATAAAGAGTGCACAGCCCCGGATTGGAATGTAACATTCCAAGAGAGAGAGAGAGAGAGAGAGAGAGAGAGAGAAAGAAAGAGAGAAGGAAGTTTTCTCTCTCTCTCTCTCTCTCTCTTTCGTGCGCATAATTATTAATTATCGAACGACGTGTGCGCCGGTTACTCGCGCTTCTATACGCATATATACATACACACGTGGGGTACGAAAAACGCTTTCGACTATATACATGCGCTATATGTGTTCGCTTATGATCGCTTACGTACGTATCGCCAGACCGAGCTGTAAATCGCGTATCTTTTCTTCATCTATCTCTCTCTCTCTCTCTATTTCTCTCAGTTCATGTACGTTAATACCGAGCGATGATGCCACATAAGATCGCGGAAATAATCTATATGTGTGTGTGTGTATGTGCTTCGTTAAAAATCGTTTACGCTTTATCGCGCTAACATTTTTTTTCTCTAGTTAATATTTTTTCCTTCTCTTTATTTTTTTTTTTTTTTTTAACGTTTGATGTGCCTGATTAATGTAAATTATGTTAATTGCAGTTTATGCTTAGTAAGAAACGATTTTACATGGTTATAAATGCAAATTTTTTAAAACGCACCATTCTCTTTCCACGATAAATTATACACCGATGATTTTTCTAAATAATCTTTAAAAATACGCACTATTCAAATTTAAATCATCGCTCGGGAAAAAAAAAAAAAAGTTAAAAGATAAAACAATAATATATCTTTTGTCAAAAAAAAAATAAATAAATAAATAAAAAAATAAATAAAAAAAAAGCCAAGATATCAATTTAACGGGCAATTTCGCGGCTGTCCCTTGGCAAAATTCCCTTCGTAAATTTCAATTTTCACCTTTTTCAAAACCTTAAATTCATAGCGAACGCTCGCGCGCGAGATGGATTTAATGCCCGTAGCCCTGAGTTATAGCGAAAATTTAAATGTATATCACGGCTGGGTGCATCTGTAATTGTGCGAGCGAGTGAAGCACAGCTAAGTAATTTATCTCGCGTTCCTTCGTTATTTAAAGTCTCGAAGATTCTTTATTTTACTTTTTTTTTTTTTTTTTTTTTTTTTGCGACGCGCGATGTAAAGAGACAATATTAGCGGATTAACAATTTTGAATTAATTTATTTTCTTCGATAATTGTTTATCTTTATTATTTATTTATTTTGTTTATTTTTAAACGTAATTCTTATTAAACGAAAGGGTATTTATAGACTCGCGCAAAGTTCGTATACGCACACGTTATTAAAAAAAAAAAAAAAAAAAAAAAAAAAAAAAAAAAATTTAACGATAAATTTTAATAATGAAATAATAACGTTTCAACGGCGTAATTTACAATAATGAACCCTGAGCATGAAAGTAAGGAGAATTATTGCTTTAATAAAGTAGCGTTTTAACTGTTATAACAATGTCTTGCGAAAACGCGAGGTGAATTTAAATGTATAATGATGCTGAAATTGTTTAATCGTTTATATAAAATTGAGTCTCATTAACGAATATTACATATCCAAAGCGTGCATGTACCGTTGAAAATTACGCTTTGAATAATAATAATATCTCCCTCGTCCGATTAAGCGTATAAAAAATATAATACATAAAATTTTGAATTATTATTTAATTACGTTATTTTAATATCGCGGGGAAAATGATATTATTCAACTTTTTTATAATATTGTTGGTTTTAGAAATCGTTTATAACTGATATATAAATTATCGTTAATACGCATACACACATATACTTTATAAAGAGAAATCGATAAAAATCGTTACGATAATTAATATTGAATAAAGTGAAAATAATACAAAATAAAATATCGATTATTTATTGTACCATTTGTAAAAGTATGAATATGATAAATGTCCGTTCGGATAATGCTGTTACTACTTGTTTAAATGTGTATTTCGAATACCATTTGATTATAATTATTCAAGCTTAAAAAAGCTTTAAAAGAAGATTAAATGATTAAAGCGAGAAAAAATATAATGTCTCAATTTTAATCCGTAATATTTACTTGTTAAAATTATTGTATATCCTCGAAACATTCCGCGAGTCTATTTTTTTCTTTTTTTTTTTTAAAGATCCGCATTCGTTTAAATCCCACGGAAATAATGGCCTTCGAATAAATCAAAAGCAAAAAAAAATATTCTTTCTTTCAATTCTAATTATTAAAAAGCCATCGAATTAAATTGAAACATCAATTTATTCGATTCGTGCTGTAACACCCATTACAAATATCGTTCAAATTAACGAGCGTACATAAAAGGATTAAAAAAAAGGCGAGAATTTTTTCCCAAATGCCTCAAAAACTTACCGCGACGAAATTAAAAAGACAAAAAAAGAAAAAAAATGAATTTTCGTGCCCCGAAAAGTTTCCTTCACCGCGCGGTAAACCCTTTATGTAAATCAAAAAGCGCTCTCGACCGCTCGTCATTTTTAACGCGCGTAACCCAAAGCCTTAAAATATTTAATCTCGATAGCGCATCGCGCGAATAATAAAAAAAAAAAACCGGGCGACGAGCTTCGAGCGTTTCCGTTCTCGCACGCGCGATTTATCGTAGAGCCAACGCGTCGTCCGTGTGATTTTTATAAGCGATGGAGAGGAGAGAGGAGATGGATTTTAACGTAACCGCGAGGATCAAAGGAATACGAGAGGCGCTCAAGGGTCACGTCGTGTGTTATATATGTGTGTGTGTATAATCTCGCACACCTTGGAAGACGCGCGATATTTCATTTTTTTTTTTTTTTTTTTTTCATTTTCGGAGAAATTTTGGAAGGTTTCGCGCGACGAAAGAGCGTTTGTTTATACACGAGGCTTCGTTTATCTCGCGATCTGTGAACGCGTGTATGATTAATGAAGCGTGTTTTTGGCTTTTTTTTCGGCGGTACGATAGTTTTTTTTTTTTTTTTTTTCTTTTTTTTCTTCTTCTTTTTAGATTTTTTTTTATGAAATGAAAAGAGTCTGTTTGGCGAAGAAGGATTGTGTAACGTTTAATTTTTACGCGCTTTTTCCTTTTTTTTTTTTTAACAGAATGTTTAAAGAAGTACAAAGTTGCGAAAAGAATTTTTATTTCGTCTAACGTTTGCTTTTACCGAATCGTAAATTAGATTGTGTGTAATATAATGTTAATATTAAAAATTTTCGAAACTTCATTTGCACAAAGTTAATTAACCTTTGGGTTAAATTATTATTGCCAAAACTATAAAACACGAAAAAGAAAAAAAAAATTGCCAAGAAAAATACCGCAAAGTACTTGCGCGTAAAGAGAAAAAAAAAAAAAAAAAACGTAAAATTAAGCGCTACAACGGATATTTAAAAATGCCGGGGCATGAATGGAAAAACCATAAATTTAGTATTTTACGACTAAACTCATTTACATGATTTAAGGGTTTAAAGGTACTTTAATAATTCAGTGTGCGTATATACCTAACGGTACACCTCGTGCGCGCCTTGCGCGCTTTTTTAACGAATAAAAATAGAAACCAATGGATAATTATAAACGAACGCGACTATATTCGATATATGAAGCATAACTTGTTAATTATAATAAATGTTTAATAGTTGCATCAATGTTGTTAAAAGAGAAAGAAGAAACATTCGTAATGGATAAATCATTGAAATATTATTCAATGAAAGAAAAATAAAGAGATACACAAGTGATTAAAATAAAAATATACAAAATTGCAATCGACTGTATTATTACGTAAAATTTAATAATTATCAAAACGATATACGTTTCGCGCGTAAACACAGCACACGAGCAGCTACATCTTCCTAAATCAAACGCATGCGGAACAAAACCTCGACCTAACGGAAAAACAGTATCAACTTTTATATCTCGTTTATAAAAAGAAGAAGAAGAAGAAAAAAAAAAGAAAGAAGGAAAAAGATCCGCAAACCGAGCTCCGCTCAACACATAACCTACTTAATACCGATAAAGAAGAGGAATCGCGTGCATTCGTCGTATGGGCCGTAAGAGAGCGAGTTTTTCACCGATGCAGCGTTGGCTCTTTGCAACGAACGTGCCCGAGTGGATTATAACGTCCGAGAGGAGTAAAAGCCATTTATCGGTTGAACCGATCGCTTACATACATATATACATACATACATACATAGACACAAAAAAACGTTCTCCTTGAGTCTCTTTTTCTTTCTCGAAAGTGCAACAGGATGAAAGAGAGCTACGTCTTTCCGCTATTTTTATTTTAATCCTTCTATAACGCGCGCGATTCATTTTCTAAACAATGTATTTCCTATTGCTCGCGAGTATACGCGCAAGCGAAGTTTTAGCATCAAGTACAGAAGCTAAGAGAAATTTTATCGATGAATTTTTTTTAATTTTTTCATTTGCCGATTCGTTAAATTTTACCGTTTGAAATTTAAATTCGCGATTATTATTAAGAAACTAAAACGTGTGTTAATACATTTTTTTTTTTTTTTTTTTTTTTTCATCTACCGTAAATTATCGTATCGATGTAAATTCACGTTGCGATTTCTTTGGCCATTCGAGCGTCTGCTTTCTCTTTTATTTACAATTCGCCGAGATATTAAAATAAACGATCTATATTCGGTATAAATTTAAAGTATAACATTCGCTTTCGGTACATTTAAGTATGTGTTTTAGAAAGTGGCCGATAACGTATCGATATTAACAAATATAATTTTAATACTTAATTAACAATTACGTATGCCTAATCATTCGGTATTTTAATTTAATATACGTGGATCGAAATAGATTAAAAAATTAAAATTTTAACAAACGAAATAAAAAAAATACTAAAATAATTGAGATTTTACGTATCATATCTCCTACAAGATATACGCGCAATATTTTTACCTCGTTTTAAATCTAACGAATCCGCATTAAATAATGTCAAAAGTGTATACACGGCTCTCAAACCCGCTCGTATAACTCATTCTTAAATTATTTCAAAGCTAAAATACATACACGAGAGCCTTAAAAATATCTCTCGCATGAAACATTAAAATTGCGACCTCGGGTAACAAGATTCATGACCACCGAAAAAGTTTAATGCACTTTTTTTTCTTTTTCGACCGTATAACGAGAGAATGAAAAAAAAAAAAAAAAAAAAAATCAAGAAATAATAAAATAAAGCAGAACACATCTCTTATAATAAAAGGAACGGACCTCTCTTCCACGAACTTCCAAAAAAAGAAAAGTTTATACGGCGAGTCTGTCGAAAGGAGTAGTAGCAAGAAGTTGTGATTGCGAGACAGTATGTAAAAAAAAAATCAAAAAAAAATCAAAAAAAAAAAAAACACGAAAAAAGAAGAAAAAAAAAGAAGATAATAAGGACGAATTACAAGCGCACACGCACTTACACGTCGGTAAAGAGACGAGGTACCGAAACGCGGCAAAATCACGTTACGATCTCCTTTTAAACTTTTCGGTACCGCCGAACAATATCAGCGGCGAGACAACGGCAAAAAAAAAAGGAAGAGAGAATAAGGAAGGAGAAAGATAGAGAGAGAGAGAGAGAGAGAGAAAAGGAAGCAGTAACACGCGAAACACAAAAGCGTACACCAAAAACGCTAGCGTAACGCGCGATGGGCTACTCAAAGTGGCACGGAAATTTTCTCTCTCTCTCTATCTCTCTCTCTCTCTTTCTCTCTCTCTTTAAGCTGAGTTATATACACGTTTGATGGGCTTACGATGTCGAGGCTCGTAAATGCGCATACGCACCTGACATTACAAGTAATGCGCGATGTATACGCGCGAAAGGTTTATGCTCGAGCGGCGTCAACTTTGTAAAGACTTTCGCCTCTCGCGGTGTCTTATTATATTTTTTTTTTTTTTTTTTTTTTGGCTTCTTTTTCTCTTATCCTTTTTAACAGTAAATTTTTATACTCGCAAAACGGTTACTTTGAAAAATGGTACGATTAATTGATTGTCGCTTATTTTTTTTTTTTTTTTTTTTTTACGAATTTGTTTGTTTACTTTTATCAAGGCTTGTAGCTTTAACACCGCATTTTTATGGTTTTCGGTTTTTTTTATATTTATGTATAATTTTTTATGTAACGGTAGGACTGAATAATACATTATAAAATTTAGGGCTTATCGAATATTTGATTATTAATTTTTTTATTATTTAATTTTTTCATATGACAAACGCATTTCTTCGTTTGAACAGATAACTTATAAAAATAATATTAAAAAAATTAAACTTGAAAACTTAAGCTTTTAAGTATTTATTTATTTAAAAAGAAAATAGATATTTATGTAAATCTAATTTTTCTTCGCATAGATCACTATAAAATCAAAAAGTAGAAAAAGGAATGAAACACCTTCGACAGAACGACAAAATGTGAGTTCGAATTTCTTTAACAGTCGTAAAAGAAAATTTTTAAACGGGCAGAGAGAAAGAGAGGGGGAGAGAGAGAGAGAGATACTTAGATAGCGTATCTCTCGTTAAAGAGCGACATAATTATTCGTCGCGATAAGCTAAACCGACGACCCGCTTAACCTGCATAATACGCGCGCGTGTTCAACGATAGAATGGAGAGAAGAAGCGTATACCCACACACACTCAGACACACATGTATATACGATCATACATAGAAGCTCGATCCGGGCAATATAAGGTGAAATCGAGCCATCGCATTTACAAGCGCGGATAAATTATTAGCGAAACGGCCGCTAATTTGTATTCGCGCGTGCGCGCGCGCTTGCCCGTACCTATATAAGCTCGCGCTTACCGCTCACCTTATAACCCCTCGCGTTTACGGCTTCTCCTCGCAAGAGAGAAAGAGAGGAAGGACGTACGCATGATTTCCCGGCGGGAAGCTAAGATCTCCTTCTTCGCTCTCTTCCGTGTGCTCGTTGTACGGGACGTAAGAGAGAAAGAGAGAAAGAGATAGAGAGAGAGAGAGCTTTATAACGTATCTGAAAGAGAAAGAGAGAGAGAGAGAGAGGGAAGCAACGGTTTTTGCAAACACGAACACGCTTATATATATATATGCAAGTCGGCCAAACCAACGGAATGTCTTTCGACTACTTGGTTTTTTTTTTTTCTCTTCTTTGACTCTCGCTGTTGTTCACTAGAAAGAGAGAGAGAGAATATGAGCTAAATGTGCAAGTTTTAGCATAGACTGTGCACAATATTTCGCTTCGAGTCGTGTTTTGTTGTACGCGACAAGTGCATAAGGTTGTGTATTTTTTTACTTTGAGCTTGGATACCTTATAGTCTAAACAGTACATATTCGTAGTTTCACAATTACACTGTCCAGGTATAATTATGGTGAAAGAATTTACAGAAAGATATTTGGAAGTAATAAACGAGTATTTCTTTTTTTTTTTATTTATTTTTTTTTTGTTTACAATTTTAAATTTAGCAAAAAAATAAAAGAAATTTTTTGATTCGACTTCTATTGATAACACGAGAGATAATTTTTCATGTAAAAATGTTTCATAAAATTTAAAATAAAAAAAAAAAGCAAATACGCTTGTAACTGTAAACATACACCATGTGGGTATATTTTTATAACGAAGTTTTTAAAGACAAGAATATTAGATCGTAGAATAATTTTGTATGAACACACATCGCGATATGCAAATATACATTACATATACGTACAAAACAAAAGTGTAAAACTTGGTAAAACTTAAACGCTCAATTAGAATAATTCATCGTGCCATAAACTTTCAAAATAGGGGAGATAATTTGTAAGGGGAATGAAAAGTACTTTAAGGAAACGTATGAATATATACATACATACATGTCGATTGGAAAAAAAAACATTAGAAATCACATGGTATAATTTAACCTTGGCAATATAGCGGTCGATGTAATGAGATGCCGACATGCACGTATATGAGGCCCCAAGAGAGAGAAAGAGAGAGAGAGAGAAACAATTCTAATCCTTTTCTTCTAATATCTCCCTCCCCCCTCTCTCTTTTACTCTCTTTCTAGAAACACATATGTAGAAGTAAGTAAACCATTGAAAAATGTAATCGCCCTCTTTTACCGCAACTACAGGAACAACACGACGATCGTACGTATAGTTATGGTTTAAATGAAGAGAAAAAAAAAGTAAATAAAGGCAAATTGTAAAATCTCTCTCCTTATTTCTCTTTCTCCGCTCTCAACGTGTGAGCGATCCTTCGAAAAGTGTTTCAAGCTTACGGTCCTCGACGCCGCTTCGCAAAAGTCGGCAAATATACTCTTCGACTTCCTTATATCCTTTTTCGTATACGTATGCATATGTACATGTGTGTGTATGTAGGGACCCTTTCCACCTTGTAATCTTTTGTTTTCAATCGGTCATCATTATCTTTTTGCTTCGATTGCACACATATAAACGTATGGAGAGGCAATGCCTTTTTACTCTTTCCTTACTCGTATCGGATACTTTTAAAGTCTAGTTTCGGTTGTAAACGTGTTTCCTCTTTCTCTCTCCTTCTCTCTTTTACTCCAAGGTATATGTACAATCAATGATAGAATTTACTTGGAAACTTGTGCCTTCTTCCTTTGACCTTTCGTCGAGATGTTTTTCCAATCTTTTTTTCTTAACATTTCAATCGTAATCGTCGTGTGCACAATATATTAGAGAGAGAGAGAGAGAGAGAGAGAGAGAGATTCGAGGAATTTCAACGAGTCTTTGACGATCAATGAGTAGATTAAGTTCCGATATTGTCAGCCGCTAGTCCGTTTCTATCGGTTAACATTCTCGTAGTTTTCAATGATCATCGTTATCGAGAAGATCACGTGTCGCATACCTTCATGACTAAATCTTTGCTATGTACAACCATTGTCGTGTAGTATGTGTGAGAAACTCGTTGAGATTAAGCTTTTCTTTCGTTTTTTCTTATTTTTAAGTTTTTAAGGAAAATGTTAAATTTTCATTAATAGTAATTAAATTTATAATATTTTTAATTAGAGTCGCAAATAAATACATGTCAAAATGTATTTATAATACAGAATTAATATTACAGTTGACGATATTATATTACAAACTAAATTCTCTTATATTAGTTTTACTCAAAATTTTCTCAAACATTAATTTAAATTTCACAATGACATTTCGTTATGTGAAGAAAAAACAATTTCTTTACAATTAGGAGATTAAGAAGCGCATTAGAAAAATCACGCACATATAAAGTAAAACCGTCACGCGTTTTAATATTACCGAGAAAAAAAAAAAATCGAGGACACGGCGAGCGAAAGACACGAAAAATATGCTTATAAATATACAGTGCAATTGAGTCATCATACACATAAACACACGCAAAATATGAAAAGATGGCAAAGTGCCATCTAAATTTTTTTTTTTTTTTTTGATTTTGTTTTATCATGCCCGACTTTTTCTTTTATTATTATTTCGTTTCGAGTTCCGTGACGTGCAACCAAAATAAGCGATTCGTTGCTTTGAGTGCATTACACGCTCGAATAATTTATACGTAATACGTCGTACACATTGCTCAAGATATAATCTGAACGGTAAGAATACGGCGTGTGTATCGCGAGTTGATAACGATCGACCTAACCTCATTATTATTATTTTTTTTTGTTTTTTTTTTATTCGTTTTTTTTTTTACGCTTGCCGATAGATCGCATTTTGATATATTTGTACAATTAAAATGTACGTTGAGATTGTGTTTGTTAATAACGTCGGTGTTTTGACAAAAGCAAGTATACAACGTTTCGACGTTTTAATAACACGGAAATAACGTTTGTCGTTCGTAAAGATTTTATTTGCGGATGACAAATTGCCGATCGAATTGACAAAATTGTAATCTGTACAAAATATATCGTTACATTATTGAAAACGACTCCCCAAACTTTTTACTTACCGGCAAAAATAAAATCAACGCGTGTTTCGTGATTTAACCCATGATTTACACAACTTGGCTACAAATAGCAAAATGAAAAAAAATAAATGAAAGCATAAGAAGAAGAAGAACCATGAAAGAAATAATATGAAGAAAATATCGAAAGAATAAAGCATCGCGCATAGAAGAAGATATACATATATAAGAGGAAGCGAACGCTGCCATTAGTTTTAATTCGCGGCATCGATTCTCGCGCGCCGCTTCTAATCGGATGAAGGTGGAGATATTTCATCTCCAGTTATTTTCCCCTCTTTGTTTTCTTTTTTTCTTCTTTTTCCTTTTTTTTTTTTTTTTTTTTTTTTGTTCATCGTATTTTCATTCGCACGTAGATACGCAATAGCGATACCATAATTTAAGGACATCAGCGCGAACGCGTTAAGTCTGAATTACACGTCGGGAGCTTTTGCTTGGTTTTATTTATTTATTTATTTATTTTTTTTCATTTTCGTTTCGGTGATGTATATGTGATACGCACGAGGCGCAGCTTCGATCGAAATAAGTTTACACCTAAGGCTTGTTTGTTAAGCGCATGCAATATCCGTTAATCATTATATAGTTGCTAGTTGCTTTATAATCGTCGTGTTCGATGTTAAAAATTATTCGAATTATTCGGTAATCGTATGGTAAATTGAAATAATGGATCGTGAGAGCTCGTGAGATTGCGTGGATTGTATGGATCAATTTGCTTCCTGTATATATATATATATATATATATATATATATATATATATATATATATATATATATATATATAGAGAGAGAGAGAGAGAGAGAAAGAGAAAAGATTATAATTTTATTTTGTATTGCTTTCATGTAGATTATGTTTTAATTTTCAATAATTAATTTTGTAAAGTCCGTTGGTTTCGTTCTTTTAACGATAGTATAATTATATTGTTCGATAAAAATTAAATTTTTTTTTAAGAAATCTTTATATAGACGTTTTTCTTCGTTGCCTTCAAATTTGAATATAAGGTTTGAACAATAAAGCAAAATTTAAAATTATAACTACTTCTTTATAAAATCATATTTACTCACTGATTCAAAAGAATTAAATTTACGAATAATCAGACACATCATTCTGCACAAGCTTAAATTTAACTCAATTATTAAATACGATTTAGTATTCACATAAAATTTTAATGAAATTTCAAGACGTTAATTTCGATGCCACTATACAAGTTCGGTCAACCATCAAAATTGAAAAGATTCCGCTCATCGGGCATACGTCGTCGTGTCGTTGAACCGACGGCAAGATTCGAGCAAGCGTGTTAAATGCGCGTAAATTTAAAGAGCCATCCCGAATGAAAGGATGAGAAAATAAACGAATTTATAAGCGAACGACGTGTTATTGCGTATCAACGTTTACGTATACTTTTACCAAAATTTTTGAGAGAATCGTTTCTATCTCACGATACGTGACACGTTGTCCTTAGTTATAGGTAAACAACGTTCTGTACTTCTATTTCAACACGAAAAAAAAAAAAAAAAAGTTTACTCGGTTCTCTTTGTTTCTTTCTCTTCATCGGTGTGCCGGAATCCAATTAACTTAGCTCTTTTCTGCTGATTCATCGGTCATGTCGTCTAATTTTTTTTTTTTCTGTTTTATTCACTTTTTGCGATTTAAATTATACATACGCGTCTTTTTGATTTTTCTCGCGGATACGAAAGTAAAACGTAAATAGCTTCGTTTGGTTGCTAAAAAATTTTCAAGCTTTGCGATTTATTTAACGAGACCGCGACTCTTTACATATCGAATACATAATCGTCGTCGAAAGTGGTTACATTATCAATACACCGTCGGCGTGATAATTTCGGGTTATTTTGTTGTGCTTAAGGGAGAAAAATAAAAGTAGCGTAAAATATCGGCGTAATTCATACTAGACCGCGAAAAATCAAGTGCAAATTATGGGCTCGCTCGCACTCCGATTAGACTTACCAGCGCTGTAACAATTTCTCACGCACATTAAGCGATATTACGCCGAGATTTTTTTTTTTTTTTTTTTTTCATTTTTCAAAGGCACAAAACTATCAATCATAATACACTACTCGCTTACGCTGACACATCGTCGAAATAAAACTTCGCGCCGACGTGTATACGTTTACACGGTACTATACGTATCGCTTGCTATCGGTAACTTTCTACCGAAACTCTCTTTCTCTCCACTAAACGTCGGGTTAATTTTTCTCTCTTACCTATACGTTATACGTTAGTTCGAATCCTTATAAACTTTCGCGCGCGTGTATAAACGCACGGTAACACGACTGAGCGAAAGAAGAAGGAGAAAGAGTAAAAGAGAGATAGGTAGTTCTTCGAGGAAGAAGAAGAAAAAAATGGAGAAGGAGATATTGAACAACGAGGCAATTTTCTCGGACGCTTGCGCGCGAGCGCAAACGGTGCCTCGGTTTACGGCACGCCGTAAATTCAAATTTCCCGCCATTCGATTAACCCGTTATTGAGCGACTGTGGAATTCCCTATGTCTCTCTCTCTCTCTCTCTCTCTCTCTCTCTCTCTCTCTCTTTCACCGTCTGGAGGTAAGAAAGAGTAAGGAGCAGAGCGTGCGCGCACGCGCGAGTGTGTAAAGGAGAATATATACATATATATATTCTCCTTCACACACTATATATATATATATATATACATGTATAGTGAAAAAGAGAAAGAGAGGCATTCGGCGAACCGAATTTCAATTGTAAGTCTCGCGAGATTTGCCATTAGAGAGCGCGTAATAACTAAGACGAGAGAGAGAGAGAGAGAGAGAGAGCGAGAGAGAATGAGTTACTCGAGCGTTGATCCTGTAATAATACCAACGGCCTTTTAACCTTTTAAACCTAACTCCCTCCTCAACCCCTTTCTCAGTCGTCTATTCCCCCCTCATCATCGACATGCTCGGATTAGATTTCTCGTGCGAATCGAAATTTCAACGTGCTGAATTTATAAACGCATCGCGATTTACGAGTTTTCCGAGTAATGTTTATATATATATACACACACACACACATGTATATGCAAGTTGCTTCTTCCATAGACCAACGTTTTGTTGTGTATATACCGGCTTACCTAATCGCGCTAATGAGATAATTTATTCGAGGATTATATTTCGATGGATTTTCTAAGAGAGAAAGAGAGAGAGAGAGAGAGAGAGAAAAGTAAATTGTTTTTCACTTAACGATTATACATCTTGATGTATAGATTTTAACAAAGCTGACGTATCAAAATTTAATGGGAAATTGAATTATGTATCGATGAAAATTTAACGTTTATATTGTAATTCAATTCTTCGATCGCTCTTTAAAGACCAAACATCAAATATTAACACGTTCCCTGCCGCGTGCAGGGCGTACGCGCCCCACGCTGAACTTTTCGTTCAAGCCATTTGGTATTATTATTGTAAAATGAAGAATTTTTTAAAAATTCATCATAGTACTAAGATACCCATAATTGACTGCATTATGAATTTTTAAAAAATTCTTCATTTTACAATGATAATACCAAATGGCTTGAACGGAAAGTTCAGCGTGGAACGCATACACGCCCTGCACGCGGCAGGGAACGTGTTAAATTTCACCGTATACGTATATCGATGTAGCTACCACGACCTATATGAAAAAAGTTAATTGTGCAATAAAAGCTTTAAAAACAAACGTATCCATACAAAGATTCGATCTTTCCATCGGGCAGTACATTTATACGCATCGATATAAAGGTGTACATACATAAAGTCTCCCGATGTATGTCACACTAAACAAAATAATAAAATCGGATGAACGCAGCTGACGAAACCTTCGCAGGGCTTTAGTAGTACATCCATTAATCCTCAACTCGCTCTACCTCATATATATATACACAATATATCAAGAAAATCGTCCAAGCAATCCTCACGGTATATATGCAACAGTATCATAACATCCACGAGGTTATCTCTCTCTCTCTCTTTCTCTCTCTCTCTTTGACTTTCCCTCCTCGATTATCCTCGCACCTCGCGCTCGTATTATACGACGCGGTAGCGCATTTTTCTTTTTCCGTATCCTTTTTTTTTTGCTTTTCATTAACTTCTCTTCCTCCCTTACATTAACAACTTCCTTATGGCTCTTTTGCTTAATGGCCGGTCATATTATAAAGCTTTTCATTGCTTCTCATGGTTTATATACATGTATGTATACATATATATATACAAACGCTCACAAAAATCCGGCAGACTTTGAGCTTGACTTGAGCTTCTTATTTCTTTGTGGACGGGAGAGTTGAGAGCAAAGTTATTTTAAGATGATTAGAAATTCAATTATACGCCGCGCGGATTATTAAAATCCCTTTTAATTACGCGCGCGAATTTTTTTCTTATTTTTTGTATTATCCGTTTGATGATTGTTTAACGCTACGTGTATTGTTTAATTGAATATTAACTCGTGAAAGTTTCGACCGACGGTTAATTAAAATGCGATTTTCACCGAGTTATTTATGGTTTTTCAAACGTAATTATTCATTTTCACTATAAATGTATCGATACAATTACCGCTGAGAAAATATAGTTCCCTTTTAAATTTGAAATTAAATAAATCAAAATTTTACCTCGCTTTCGTCAAAAATTGTTCATTCTTTGGATTATACGAACGAAATAAAATAAACTTTACATGAAATTGTTTATCTTAACGATTTTTTTTATCCGCGTATATTTGCACGATAAAAGTTGGCGCTATTGTCAGAAAGGATTTCTAAGGGCTCGAGGTACTTAATGAGGATAAAAAAGCATGGTTAAGGCATAGTTTTTAAGATAAATAACCGTGACTATATGGCATATACATATATTACGTTTTAACTTGGATTATTTGCTCGGTAAACAGAAGCGCCGCGTGTACAGCTTGTTTCCTTCTTGAAATATTTAACGTTCGACGTATTTGATTTTCTATTTCCAACGATATTCTCATTCTGAACACGGTTTACAAGCTGGTAGTTAATAGTTTACATTTCCACAAAATTATTCAACGATTATTTTAATTTTCATGTTTACGTTTAATTAACGATGCATTATAGCTTTATATATACATTATATTCGCGCCATTTTTTAAATAATCGCAGCGAATTTTTTTTTTTTTTTCTTTTTTTCGTATACCTACTTCAATATTGACCTTATGCATCTCTAAAGTACTTAGGAGCGAGACATTAAACAATTTGTTTTATTTTAATATGAAATATGCCGCGCCTATTCATGTATTGCAGTTTAAAATATAAATTAGTCATTTTAATATTAAATAATAATTGCTTTAAAAATACGTTTGTAGTTCAATTTTCGTGACATATATAAATTTTATTGAAAAATCTTACGTTACGGCGAGAAAACAATATCGAGCTATAAATCAAAACAGAAGTAAACGATAGAAGTACGCTTTAAAGACACCGAGTCAATTTCAATCAAGAATAATAACGAAACGTAATTATATAATAAAGATACGTTTATGTATCTACACACACGAGCGCACACACTTCTTCGCCCGTCGATCACCACAATATCGCGCATTAAAATTAATAATTCGCCAATCACGAAATATCTCGAGCGCCACATATTCTTTACTTAAAATCACGCGCACGTATAAAAGTGAGAGAGAGGGAGAGAGAGAGAGAGAGATAGAAAGAAAGAAAGAAAGAGAAATAAAACGTGCCACAGAAAGAGAAACAGAGAGAGAGAGAGATATATATATATATATACATACATAGGGGCGTGTGAGGCACAACGGAGGAATTTTCCGGGCGCGCATAATAAGCGCGGGAGTGAACGCGAGGTGTGTATGTATGCACGCTCGAGTTGCAATGACGCAATTAATAATTAGTCTTGAGAAAATACGCGCCTTCGCTCGTCCGTGAGTCTCTCTCTCTCTCTCTCTCTGTCTCACTCGTGCGCGCGTGACATTGTTCATACGTGACATACGGTATGTATATACCATTCTAGGTAAGCTAAGAGACGTGTTACGTACGCGAGATGTATCGTTTAACAGTTTTTACGAGGTTGTAGAGGGACACGTGGACGAATGTGTACGTGTGTGTGTGTGTTGTACATATCGCGAGCGTACTTTTATCGTTTCTCTTTCGTTGTTTTATGGACTTTTAATGGTCCTTTTGTTTTCTTTTTGTATCTAAACTTTTATATAAGTAATTTTTTTTTTTTTTTGTAAGTTCGGAAACATTTTTAAGCTGCTTGTTTTTTTTTTTTTTTTTTTTTTTTTGTATTCTCTTCTCGTTCAGAAATTTTATTTGTCTAACCCTTTGAAACAAGTATTGAAAAATAAATCATTGCGATATATGATACATACTTAATATGGTAAATAGAGAATAAATAAAATTTACGCGCTTTTTCTAAGGAAATAATTAAAAGATGCTCTTTGCTATCGATCGTCGAAATGTTTCATTTGCATTGATAATAATTTAAAATTTACTTGTTTATGTATATATTTATTAACGCTTCGTTATAATTGAATATACGAATGCTTTGATTTTATCGCGATTTTATGTGTTCCCGCGAGTGTTAAATAGATCGATGGAGATAAATATATAAATTATTTTCTGCGACTTTAAATTTATCGACTCATTTGAGATAAAGATAATGAACTCGAGATACACGTGTAAAATCTTTAATATTAATTAAAGCAAGCGCTTTCGATGCAATCTCTTTTTCTTTGCATGCATTAACAGTTGCAAGTGTTTAAAGCTTTTTTATTTACTATTTACTTTAATATATATATATATATATATATATATATATATATATATATATATATATATATATATATATTCCATACGTATCTATTATCAAATAAGAAAATTTTTAAAGTATTTAATAAAAAAAAAAAAATAAAAAAATAAAAAAAAGAAAATAAAAATTGTATTGTACATTGTTCAATCATCAAATAATCATATACATGTCCAAACTGCAGAAATTAATTGTAGTTTCTCCATACGCGCGACAAATTATTATTGACGTAAAAATTAAAGAGCAACGCGCAATAATACGTAACGAGGAAAACACGCTAACCCCGGGAGTTTCCGATTTTAATGAGACACCAAATGACGGACATTTCCCATCTAATGGATATATATATATATATATATATATATATATCTCTCTCTTTCTTTCTCTTTCAGTCGCCGTTAATTTTTCCTCGGGTCCTGGCATTATTTTTTCTCCGTAACGCGGCGTTTTGTAACGGATCCAAAAGTATAAACGTTTAACAGCATAGGCTCACCGCATTGCGGGAGCGAAACGTTTTCAAAGCGTGCATATATATACATATATATAAAAGTGTCATCGTTTGTTGTTACAAAATACTTGCGTTATAAAGAAAAAAAAGAGAGAGAGAGAGAGAGATACGTAGACATATAAGAGATAGATTTTCTCTTCTTCATTGAAATATATATTATGCGAGTTTTACTTTATCCCATATCAGCATATAATAATAATTGTCTCTTTATATCTGACAATTTTTCCATTCTTTTTATTATTATTATTTTTTCATTTTAATTATTTATATAATTAATTCAAGCATCGTTTAATAAATTTTTATGATACTTCTCTTTTCAATGAATCATCAATCTTAACATAAATGTAAAAAACATGTTTATCATATTTATAAATTATTAAAATATTTATTATATATTTATTAATTGTAATTTTTATTGGTTATTTTGTTTCGTTATTTCAAATTAGTAATTTGTTAAACGTAAAATTTTATTATTATTATTATTATTATTATTATTATTATTATTATTATTATTATTATTATTATTATTATCGTAGTTCGTTCGAAAGGTTAAACATTCAATTTGTTACGAAATTAATAAATAAAATCATAAGAACCAATAAATTGCCGGCTTCATACCGTTAGTCGAGTAGTATAACATTTAGCAGCGTTTTGCAATTATTATTATGAAGATTTTAATCGCGTCCAGTATATGTATACGCGATTATATTTATGCATTGAGAGAGAAATAGTGAGAGAGAAAGAGAAAGAAAGGCGATCGATTCGTTATATGCGTCTTGAATAAAAAAAAACAGTAAAAGAAGAAAGAGAGAGAGAGAGAGAGAGAGAGATGTCGAGGTGTCTCTTATCCATTCAATTTTTTATTTTTCCTATTCCTTTTTTTTTCTCATCCTTTCTTTTTCTTCTCTCAAGCGTATTTTATCATCAAGAGCACGAGCGCGCGACGCGACGCAAGACGAGAAAGAGAGAGAGATAGAGAGAGAGAGAGAAGTTATTAGGTACGCGAATGAGTTAGAGAGACAGAGGCGCGCGCGTGTGTGCATCGGGATTATATATATATACGGCGCGGAGAAGAACTGATAAATTGCGCACGCACGCGCACACACACATACACACACACAAGTTTACATCGGCGTGGCCACGGGACCATCGCTTTGCGACGCCTTTGCCTCTCCTTGTTGTGTACACATTTGCTACTACGTGATCGCGTTGTCGTTGTGCGTATGAGTATGTATATAGATATATGAAGATATATAAAACGAGAGAGAAAGAGAGAGCTAGTGGGAAAATCCTGGTGGCTTTAATGGTTGCGCTGATAACAATGGAATCAACGAGTAGCCAGGAAATTAATTGTGCATCTTTCGCCTCCTCTTGAACCTTTCTATTCTTTCTTTCGCCTTGTAAACGAGGAAGAGAAAGAGAGAATGGAGGTAGAGGCAGAATGCGATATTGCTCACCGAAAGCGAAGAATGCGATCTTTATATATACGCGCGCGAGGACAAGAAAAATAAAGAGAGACAGAGGAAGAAAGGCTGTATAGCTTTATAAGGGTTGAGCATCGGGGGCCGGTAGTGTCGAACTGACGGACAGGAGAATCGGGTGAAGGAGAAGCTTCGCTCGCGCGCGCCGCTCACGTTATATACATATATTCAAATGAGCACTTTTCTAAACTTTGCTCGACAGAGACAGAGAGAGAGAGAGAGAGAGAGAGAGAACGCGCGAGCTCAGACGAAGAGAAGATAAAGTCCGACAACGAGCGACGACCATGGAGATACAGCCAAGGGGAATGCCCAGGATGGAAAACTACTAAGCTCTTTTCCCGTCGTCGACGACGACGACGACTACTGCGTTTCGTATGTTATTATATTCGTGTGGTATATTCTGTTACCGTTGGATACATGTGAAATACGCGTGTATTTTCACCCTTACGTGAAAGGAAATACGTATGTATGAACTATATTTCCGTGAGGGATTCCAACTGAAACTGGAAAATGATAATTAATCGAAATTTTAAAGTACATTCGACACTTTGACGAATTCGTTTAAAAATTTATTAATTCATATACGAAATAAAAACAAAATCTCAAAACACGTTCATAAAAAAAAAAAAGAAACATTCTCCTCGACGCTAATCCACCAGAGCCGCGTGTCTAATTTAAAAGAAAAAAAAAAAAAAAAAAAAAAAAATAGAAATAAAATAACGTAAACTTAACCCATCTCGCGTCTCTCAGTATTATATATCGTCCCGTACGTATAATTCACGCCTATATATCCCTCCCCTCGTCCTAACGACGTTCGAGCCCCAAAGGCACTAAAAATTCAAATAAAATTCAAGAGCGCGCCCGACAAAAAGCCAATCTCCGTCTCGTCGCCATTCTATGAGAAACAACCTCGGGAGAGTAACAGCAGCAGCGAGAGCAGCAGCAACAACATCAACGGCATACCGAGTAAATTGAAGAAGCTATACGGGAGCGCCTTCTCTATCTCTGTGGCGTCGGCGACGACGACGACGACGACGGCGGCGGCGTTCTCTCTCTCTCTCTCTCTCTCTCTTTCTCTCTTTGGCAAAATTGAAAAACAAAAATAGAGAGAGAGAGAGAGAGAGGAGGAGAAAACGATGTAGTGTTCGAGAGAAGGAGAGAATATATCGTTGGATATGTATATATATATAGGAAGGAAGGAAGGAACGGAAGATAGAGACAGGTGCGCTTGAGAAAAGTCATTGTTCCTTTGCTCTCTCTCGGTTGCAGCGAGCTGCTATATACACTAGGATATATACTGTACAACGACTACTACGATTCTTTTCCTTCGGCAAACCGCAGCGACTGCGCGCGGTTCTCTCTCTCGTGTTCGTTAGCGAAGCGAAAAAACGACAAAGTCGATAAGCGACCTTAGTTTTAGAGGTTGAGCCGCGCGCATGCTTATATATATCTTTCTCTCTCGCTCTCTCTCTCTCTCTCTCTCTCGTCACTTTTCTATGTGAATTTACTTTTCAACACACGCATAGCCGTGTGTGTGAGAGAGAAAGAGAAAGAGAGAGAGAGTGAGAGAGAGAGAGAGAGAGAGAGAGAGAGAGAGGGAGAATGAGTAAGTGAGTAAGTATGTAAGAGAGACAGAGAGCAAGAGAGACATACACGTTTATGTAGTAGATGAGTATAAGTGAGAGGGAGAGAGAGAGAGAGAGAGAGACTCACCGATCCTCTTGACATGGACGTCGCGATTGAAGGAGACGCTGCGCTCGGCCGCGTTACGCCTCGGTCCACCGATCTCTTCATCCTCCATATAGTCTTCCTCCTCCACGAGGAGTTCACCCGACCTCGGGGAGTACGAGCGCTCGAATTCCGGCATCTTCTCTCTCGCTTATTTTAATTTATTTTATTTTTTATTTTCTTTTTCTTTTTCTTTTTCGTTATTATCGTTTTCGTTTTCGTTTCTTTATGTTTATTTATTTATCTATCTTTTTTTTTTTTTATTCGTGCCTTTTTCTTTTTTCTATGCTCTATACTTCGAGCTTCGTTCCGCCGCACTTTGAGCTTCTTCTGCGGCCGCGATTCATTACAACTGCACACCGATTTTTTTTTTTTTTTTTTTTTTGACTTTCGGTTTTAATTCATGTTTCAGCGAGCTTCGTATCGTTTACGGTTTGTCTTTTTTTTTTTCTTTAAGTTTTTATACAACTGTTTATTGTACATACGTACAGCGTTGACGGTATCGCTCCTCTGTGTTCCACGTGAGATTATATTTTCCCGTCTCTCTCGTAAGCGTCAACCTGTGACGATGATTGGCCTTCCTGCGTCTTTTCTGGGCTGAGTTCTCTCGGGATCTCTCTCGGAAGTCTGCTGTGACAATCGTGGATCGCAAATCGCAAACTATTAGATTATGCTGATTGTTGTTTTTGTCGTTTTAGTTTTATGGAGGGGACTTTTTCTTTTTTTTTGCTTAGTTTATGAATGATCGTGAAACTTATTTATGCATACATTTTTAATTGTTACTTTAAAATTTTTAATTTGAAAATAAATATTACATCGATTTCGATGCATAAGTATGTTTCGCTATATATGAGAATCTGCTTTTTTTCTTATGATATAAAAATATTAAGATTAGTATAAATATTTGATTTATGAAAAAAATAAATAAAAATTATTGTAATTATTCGTCGCAATTGTGAATATATAGTAATTTATAATATTAACATACAGCATTTATAAATATAAGCAAATTATTAATCACAATAATTCAGTATATTATATAAATTATAAAATATGATCAATCATAATTTCGTAATATAATATCAACAAGCTTTTATATTCTCTTCACCCCGAGAAACGAGCTCATAATAAGAAAAAAGAGCAATGTCTTAATAACAATATATTTTTTTTTTTTTTAACATAAAAATAAAAATAAAATCTTATCGATTAAATACCGATGTATCATCCAGCGATTGCTGTTCAACCGTTCGGTAAATTTTTTTCCAAGCGACTGAACGTCGCATAATCTTCCTCGGTTTAACCAATTTTTTTCTTTTTTTTTTTTTTCGTATTTTTGTATTCTCGAATGAACAAAACTGGTAGCCACAAGGGTATACGTATACGCGTATCAAAAACGAACCGAAGATATTAAGATGAAGGATAAAGATCGAATAGTTATGTGTGTATATATATATATACACGAAGAGGAATATAAGTGCTCGAGCGACACGTGTTTCGTATACCGAAATATACTGTAAACGAGATGTTAAATTTCCGTGCGGCTGATCAAATTTCATTGGCACGCCCCCCTTCGGTCTTTTTTTCTTTGGGTTACTTAAACTTTGAAATCTTGTCCCTTTTTATCAACGATTCATTATTTATTTAATGTTACATTTGATTTATTACGCAACAGGTTGATTATATTATTATTCGTTAAATTATTTTTTTTTTTTTTTTTTTTTTTTTTTATTAAATATTCGCAATAAAAAGATATAATTTTAAATATTAAAGCGAAAAAAAAATAATAAAACAATGCTAAAAGATCTATTACAATTGCGTTTAACCATCGTACGAGTCATCGCGAAGAAACATCCGAAAGTGATACAAATTCGGTAAAACGGCGTGTCGCTCGAGATGAATGAAAACAATTCATCGCCACACGGCAAAGAAGATCTAATACAAGAAAAAGAGAGAGAGAGAGAGAGAGAGAGAGAGAGAATAAGTTTACGCGTATAATAACCATTGTAACGATTCACTTTTTTAGTCTCGATCGCTCGCGAGCTTTCGTCACGTTTTCACTGTCTAGGACAATGACGATGACGAAGTCTCGTAGCTAAGAGAACAACCGCGAAACGATGATAATGACGAGATAACAGAGCTAACCGTCGTTTAGTCTTTTATACTCGTATATATATATATGACGATATGCCAAGATGCAAGATGGCGATGTATATCAAAGATGAGAGAGTTGGCGCGTGCCGATTGATAATGTTCGTCGTTTCTCTTAGTTCTTTAAAGATTCTTTGACGCGTTTACGCGTTTGTTTGAATGACACGGACGTGTGAAAATTTTAACGATTATAGCGAAAAGCTTCTTCTTTTTCTTTTTCGTTTTTTCTTGCACAAGAGATAAATTTAAAAATTATATGTACAATGTAAAAATTAAAAATAAAAATTTCACAATTGTTATATTTGAACTTTTTTTCTTTCAAAAAAAGAGAAAAGATTAAATTCTCATATATACTAGTATGTAAGAAAAAGTTGTGAATAATTTTTCACAAACGTACATATAAAAGTTTTTGCTACAACTGCTTGCTCGGTTAAGATTTTTAATTAATTAATAGGTAATTTTTTTACAATGAAAATCAACTTTTTGTTTTCTAGATACGAACGTTGAAATCGAAAGAAGGAGAAAAGGAGAGACAGAGAGGGAGACAGAGCGGGGCGCATATAACGTTTTCTTGAAAGGTGTTTCTTTTTTGCTCAAAGACAATCTGCCGCGGTAATTAGCTTTAGATGGATAATCTTATTATCTAAGCTTATCTTTCCTAAATAATTAAGTTAATTAAAGACTGAATTATCGACTTTCCCAAAGAAACTTGAGAAACTGCTCGAGAGCGATGGTGCATCGATATTTTTTTGTTTTTTTTTTCCGATCTTTTTTAAAGTAAACATTAAACAAATCGCACGGGGAGAGAAAAAAAGTACCTATTTTGTCATAAAACTGGTACGACTTTAATGTTATATATTCGAATCGACGAACGCGTGTGTACATACGTTGCATACAAAACATTTGAAATAATCCGCGTGTACAAGCGAAAAATTTTTGTGTAACTTGATATACAAAAATCGAAACCGCCGTATGTCAAAGTCCGATTAATTCGACAGCCGATGAATACGATATGTGACTTTAGGGCAAAAGAAATAACGCGCATACGCGGATGGTCACGAAAACTTCATCGTCGTCGTTTAAAATTCGCCGTGCGAACGCGCTCCGGTGTGCGCGAATCACCACGAGGAATCTCAAAATCCACTTAGCAGCTCCATTCGCGAGTGTATATAACCGAATACTAAAGAGAAAGAGAGTAAAAGAGACAGAGAAAGAGAGAGAGAGAGAGAGAGGGGAGGAGGGGGAAGAAGTTAAGGTTAACGATCCACCTCCACGTAGTTCTCATAGCAAAAGAGAGAAAGAGAGAGAGAGAGAGAGAGAGAGAGAGAGAGATACATATCACTAGAGTGAAATATTCAAAAAGTCGCGAAAGAAGCGAGCGCTTTATTTTTAACCTCCGAGCGAACGAGTAGAACGAGTAGAACGAGCGAATTATAAACCTAAAAGAGGAGTGTATACACAGAGAGATATGCGCATCAAAGCCGTTGGTTGATGAATTTTCGACGTATCGCGATTAAAAAGCAACGGTGGAAAAAGCGAATGAGCGAACGAGAGAGAGAGAGAGAGAGAGCGACTGTATGTATATATACAGAGCTCGCCCTTGAAGACAATGGGCGTATTTTCTCGTTTCTCTCTCTCTCTCTCTCTCTCTCTCTCTCTCTTTTTCGTACCGTAACCTCCCGACATCATCATCATCATCCACCTCGTCATCATCTGGCAAGGTCATCATCATCTTCAGACGGACATGGCTTTATTTCACTTTCCAAGCTGTCGCGGCAACAGCTTCAATTCGTTCTTTCTCTCTTTCTCCCTCTTTCTCTGTCTTTCTCTCTTATTCTATCCTCGTGACGACGCTAATAATGTTCGCGTGGTAGCAATTTAAATTGTATCTTTTCCCTTTCGACTTCCTTCTGTTCTCTACACGTTTACTTTTATCTTTGCTTTGTACCTTTCCTTTTTTTCTTTTTCTTATATTTTTTTTTCTTCATCTTCGAGCTTTTTTTATTTTACACGCGACCCGCTTTGTTTTGTAAGTTTGATGAAATTTTATTAACGCACACACGAGAGATGTAATTTATTTTTTCGTTCCCTTGCAATAAATTTTTTAAAATCTTTTTTCTTGCAAAAATTGTTGATTTTGATCGTTCTTCGTGCTATTTTTTAACTTACTTTATTCAATATATTCAATATATGCATGAATGAATAAAATCATTTGTTCTATTAGTTTTCATTGTTCTTCCTAAAAAAAAATAATTTTTAATTCTAAGATAAAAGTCATTAACAAAACATAAAACTCTGTACAACTTAAAGGTTCCCCGCAAACATAAATTTTCCGCGAACCAAAAAAGAAAGCGAACATTAAAAATTTTTTCAATGGCAAAATTACAGCGGTATGAAAAATGGAAACGTCGTTGAATATAAATATTATATATGATAAAAAGTGTGGAATAATTCACCGTAAAAATATTAAGATACACTCGCTAACTTATGTAAAAAAAAAAAAAAAAAAAAAAAAAATACGGTATTTTCTTTTTTCACTCTTCTATTGTATACACGGCGATTAAAAAAATTTATTACAACCATACATTATGTGTGTACATATATGTATACATACGTGTGTATACATATGTTATCGCAAAGCGTCGCCAGCGTGTATGTATAAGTAAAAACCCGATCATAAAAGTGCGCGAGGATATAATCGTTCGTTAACTGGCGCAAGCTCGAGGTACGAGTACATGCACTCGAAAATTTTTGGCGGCTCTCTCTCTCTCTCTCTTCTTAATCTTTTTTTATTCTCGGGATTCTTTATCTCACGTATAATTTAGAATCATTTAAGACACAAAAAAGATGGCAAATGTTACTAGCGACAATAGAACTCGAAGTAAATTTAGGCAAAAGTGCGAATGTACATATACTACTACTAGTATAAGTCTATCTATAGTATAAGTATAGTCTAAATATAGTATAAGTCTATCTCTTCTCCCAAAAAAGGACGAATAGCGCTTTCGACACAATATTCCTGTATATCGCGCGCGCAGTACGATTAGTCGTATGCTTTCTTCTCTCCCTCTATGTACATAAATACATCTTTTTCGCAACGGTATACATGCACATACTCACACACGAAAAATCGTGTGTATATATATATATATATGCATGTGCAAAAAAATAGAGAAAAGATGTGTAATCCAGGGTATATATACAATAGCTTAATGAGTCCTCGTATGTTACCTCTCTGTCTCTCGATACTCGAAAATTTACGGACGATTTATTTACGAGTAGTCCTCACGAGAAAGAGAGAAAGTGCCACGCGATGCGTCTTTTCGCGATTACATGCATTTCGAGGCAAACTTCGTCGCGAACTTGTATATTAGACTACGTTGGATTAGAACGGTTATAATAATCGGAGGTCTTTGCTTTGAAGAGAGACATTGGTATTTATAATATGAATATTGCATAAAATTTATTAATTTATTAATTGCGATGCGCCGTCGTTGAATCTACGAGTGATTCGGATATTTATTGTTTTGTTGCTCGTACAACTCGGGTTCCGTTATTATTATCTTAAAATTTTTTATGTTATAAAGAGATTGTAAAATAGCATTAGGTGCACTTAATAATGATCGTGAAATCGATGGAGAGCATTTGTTTAAAAAATGTTCTTTTTTCTATAATAAAAATTTTATGCTAAATTTTACATTGATAAATATAAATATATTATTTAACAAAATTTATTTAAAATTTTTATCAAGTATCGTTAAAAGAAAAAAAGACTTGAAATATTTATAATGAAAATGACGCGCACGATAAAATCTATTCTTCGATACTTACTATAAATGAAAAATTTCTATTAAAAACAGATAAAACTTTGCTCTCAACATAATATACCATTTCTCAGTTTAAGGTGTGTAAAATTTATCTTTATTATACATACGCTAACTGGCAAACAAACTTTTTATGTTAAACAGTCGCTTTAAACGCCGATAATCTCGAATGTACGATGAGCATGAAAATGTATAATGATTATTATTTACCCCTTGAGAATTGCGAGTAACGACATTAGCCGCGCCTTGTTAAACAAATATTACAAATTGTTATTTCGACGTTAATAGCCAAAAATTTATCGCGATAAAATTACAAAGTCGAATAAGAAAAAGAGAGGAAGAGAGAGAGAGAGAGAGACAGGGGGAAAGATGTAATCGGAATCGCGCCTTACTTTTGTTATATTGTATATACATGTACACATAGTTAAAAACACGTCTCTTACGATGTATACGTATATACATCCATGCGCGTCGATAGATTTTTCCCGAGGATAATTAAATAAAGCATCGGCTAAAACGTTACGTTCGTCCGTGTATATAAACGTGTATATTTTCTGCATACGCGCTCGTATATATATATGTGTACACGTGAAATCGTCTCGCGTAATCGATCGGCATCGTAAAATAAATTTCAACGACGACGCACAAACTCATCGCGCTTATTTCTCTCTCTCTCTGTCTGTCTCTCTCTCTCTCTCTCTCTCTCTCTCTTTCTAGCTCACGCGCGCGCGCATAGTTACTTTTCCATATAACAACATCGAAGCGTCGCGTATATATATATAAAAGCATCTTATACATGTACATGTATATATACAAGTATGTGTGCGATGTACGTCTATACAAGCTAAGTCGAGATTGGCACGGTTCTACGAAATGGATGATTTTGCAAAATCATTGCCCGTACATACACATAGATGCAGACACACACACACATACACATCGCGATCTAACGGACGGATGCGCGAGCGATGCGCGTCGATTGCGTTTTCGCTCTCTTATACTCTTATAGAGGCTCAGATAAATGGATAAATAAACGAGAGCTACCACTGGCTGAGTATTTATTACACGCGGCATCGCGCTTATTTATCTTTCTCGTTTATGCTCTTCTTTTTTTTTTTTTTTTTTTTTTTTTTGTTCAATTTTATTATTTTATTTTTACGTACATATCGGTTTACGCGACGCGAATCTAATTATTTTTTATCGAAATGTATATGCGTACTCTTTGTGCATTTATTGCGCTAATGATAACACGTTGACGAATAAATCTTTAGTGCGAGATTTTGTCGTTGCGATCGATTTCGTCGATAAGGAATGTTAGAAAAATGCTGGAATAAAAGTTTAATGTTCAAGGCAAAAAGTAATCGCATGTATTTGCTTAAGTAAAATAATAAACGATCGATTCAAGCGTTTTTCCCCACACGACGTCGATCTTTTTCAATAAAAAATTACGCGCAACTCGGCTTCTATTTCGTTCATGCAAGAATGACTAGAAAAAGAGAAAGAGAGAGAAATATTTTTCTCTTTTGCGAGAAAATATGTGTATGTATACGTGTATGCATAACCGTTTTAATATTACGATAATGACTCGAATTTTTTTTGAGCGACTGTATTTAAAGATTAACTTTAACTATGACAATAAAAAAGAATTTGTTTTTTTCGATATAATAATTGTTGTTGGCGCGCGTTTAAGTACAACTTTTTACCCACGTGATAAATTTATTCCAATGTACAGCAAGCGAATGCTAAATTACCATTTTTTATTCGAAGATAGTTAAATTTTGTTTAACAATTTTTTTAAATAATTCACGCGTTTATTCAAACGTTGAAATATCTGCGCATATAACCGTTAAATTATTCTCTCGATCTTTTACTTTATTCAAAAGTTTTTTTTTCCTTGAAACAATTCGTTATTTTTCACGCGATTGAATATTCCCTGACCTGGAATTTTTATTTGACGCTTTTATAAGTATTTGTTTCCTCGAAAGTAACGAAAAATGTATATCCTATCGGTATTCTCAAACGAATATAAAATATCTATATAGTACCGTAAAAATATTCGTTTGCTCCATTTAGATATAATTTCCAATTCACGTATTTATCAATAATCGTTCGAGCACCTATTAATTCCGTTGTAAAATAGTTTTTCCCGCATTTCATGCAAAGTAAATTCCGCGCTAACCGTTTTCTCTCTCTCTCTCTCTCTCTCTCTCTCTGCATTTCGTATTTTGCCTTTGAAAAACGTCGAATAAAGAAAATGGAGAGGGCATATAGCTCCGAGAACTACAAGATTGTAAATTGACGTTGCTCAAATGTATATGTGTATGAGTACATAGGATATACAAAATTTAATTCAGCCAATTGTAACTGTAAAAGTAACAAATGCAATTTTCTAGGTCACAAATTCTAGCAAAATATCGCGCGAAATGGTTGAAAATTTTAACGCGATCTTCGTGTTAAATTGTTATCAATTATTTTTATAAACTTTTTTATAAGCAATACGTAGTAATAATCAAATCGAACGTTCGCTTTTTTCTTAAAGCTACAAACACACACACACACACACACACACTCGAATAAGCGTTTATATAAGCGAGTTATTAATAAATTTATGCCATTCGTTTATCGTTAATGTAACGATAAATTTAAAACGCTCTATAATTTACTCGGGTATTATGGTATCGAAATTAGTGTCAAGAGATTCTTAATAGATGGGACTTTGAGGAAAAGTCAATGCCCCCTCGCGGAGATTGAAAGGTAGCTTTTATATGCCGTATATACTGGCCGCGTATATATATACATGTAGAGACATGTGTACACGTGCATGAGTGCGCGCGTGTCTCTGTGTATGGATGTATATGTACGGGTATGCATGCACATTCCATCGAAACGGAAAGAGAGCAATAAAGAAGTAAGAAAGGAATGGAGGAAGAGAAAGAGATATATGTAAGAGAAGCAAATCGGCTATACGTCTACGCGAGCGCATGCGCGCATGAGCGCGATAAAGAGGGAGAGAGAGAAAGAGAGATTCATCGAACGGACAAGCCATCCGCTCGCTCGGTGTCATGGTTCAGGCCGATCGGGTTACTTTACGAGAGGAGGATCTTTCTCCCTCTAAGAAAAGAGAAGAGAAAGAGCGTAGAGTACGCGAGTCAAGGTCGAAAGGGAATAGAGCACTCCCCCTCTCGCAAAAGCGCACTACCTTACCTCACCGTCTCTCTCTTTTTCTTGGCTCACCTCTTTGCGAAAAATGACTCGGGCGCGCACGCGCGCGCGCGTCCGCCCCGATCACGCCGGAAGATACGCGCGGTGCGCTCTATACGTGGGCTTTCTTCTACAGTAAAAAAAAAAAAAAAAAAAAAAAAAATATATATATATATATATATATATATAGAGAGAGAGAGAGAGAGAGAGAGAGAGAGAGAAGTGGAAAAGGCGAGAGAGGATCGACGAAAAAACCGTCGACCTCCGGCTTTTTAAAACGCGCCGCGGCTTTTCTCCCCCTCTCGATCTCACACACTCCGCCTTCTCTTTATCCTCCTCCTTCTTTGGGACACATGCATAAGTGTTCACACACACACACACACACATATTGACGTATATTCTGGATGTGTTGTTGCTGTTGTTGTTGTTGCTATTCGAGAAGAGAAAATTTACCTGCGCGCCTCGGCTCTCTTATCTAGGGAGTCGATGGGAAAAATTTGCGGAGATTCGAGTGGAAAAACGCCGGCGTAATGACACGTTGTGCTAAGGAGTGAGCGAGAGAAGAGAGAAAGAGAGAGTGAGAGGGTAACAATTTTTTTTTAGATTTCGTGAAGGAGACCATCATTACGCGAGACCTTTCGAGTACATTTATATAAATTACCCTCTTTAACGCGCATATGTAAATAAGGATGGGAATTTTATGAGCTGATTAAAGTTTAAATTTTTTACTGTTTTTTTTTTTTTTTTTTTTTTTTTTTTTTTATAACGTGCGAAATAAACTGAGCTTTGGTGTTTTTATAATAATCTTGATTTCTTTTGTCATTAAAACCTGCCAATTAATATACCTTTTTTATAAATCTTTAAGATTTAGTTGCTTAATACATTCATTAAGGAAAAAAAAAAAAAAAAAAAAAAGAATCTGTTTTGTTTATTAAACTTTTACCGATAATAATCGACGCAATTTTTTCTCATTTCTCCAAAGTTTCACTTTCGAATAAATTCGATTACATAATTTCATAACATATACACGAAGTAACTTTTTTAAAATCCCATTAAATGCTTTCGTTTTCAATGCCGGTTAATCCGTGGGCCATAAAAATGTCTGGTCTAAAGGGAAAAGAAAATGTGGAACTTGAACGTTTGACGAAAAAATAAAAAAGAGATAAACAAAAAAGAGCCGCGTGAATCGTTAAAACGTGCCCGATCTCAAGATTTATTAGCTAATTGTTCTCTTACTTTCGCGAATTTAAATTTATAGATGCCGCGATATAATATAATTATTGTACGGAAAAATTTCCAACCGCTTGCGGTAAACTTATATATACAATGGCACCGTTTCGCGGCAGCATTGAATTTCATGCTTTTATTGCATTTTATTTTCACAAGGAAATATTCTCTAATCAAGCGGTCAAGCTATGTTAAATTTTTATTTTATTTACTATCCTAGAACTGACCGACATTAAATTATTCATAAAACTTTTGAAATATAACGGATAAAATGTAAATTTTAAATTTATTCAAGAAAACGATTGACGGTTTACCAAAAATAATAAAATTTTTGAGTTAATACTATATTTTTGTGAGGATTTTTACCGTTCAACAAAATGACAGAATCGATAATTTTATTAAAAATCAATTGTTAATCGAAATATATTCATCAATATTAATATGTACAAGGGCATAACTTAAAAATATTTTGAAATTTTTAATTTTTTGTTTAAATTAATTGAAAGGAAAGGCGAGTAAGTACGTAGTTTCTCTAACAATAGCAACGCTAAGTACAGTAGGACTACTTTATTAAAATTATAAATTTCATTTCGATATTATCTAAAAACTTCCTTGAAAAATTATCGAGCAATTTTTAAATCTGCTTACCGACCAATCCAGTAGTAACACTTTATATGATTTATACGATTTTAATGAATCAATTTCCAAACCAAAATTAAATTCCTAATCGACGCACGTGCGATAAATCACAAAGAAAAAAAAAAATAAAAATTAAAAAAAAATGGAGGGAACCATTGTATCTTAACGAGACGAGTATCAAAAAGCGGCTCTTAACTCATGAAAAATAGCGCATTAAGCGTCACTTTGAACGTCTGTTTAATGAGTCTTTTTATGCCCCAATTTCGGTTATCAACGTCGGCGTATCGCTAAAAAATACGAGGCTCGCGATATATACTATGTTATACATCGCGCGACTCTTTCCTTATTCGTTCGGGTATAGCCGCGAGGAACCAATAACCGAGTTGAGTTATTATCGAGAAGCCACGACGCGTACAGTTTGGGACTTTTAAATGTTCTCGAAAAGGAGATGAGAACGAGGGATAAAGAAACATCGCTGGAAATTTTAAATTGTCTTGGTTGGGGTAGTTTTTACTCTACGTTTTGTTATCTTGTTTTATAACAACAAAAAAATGGCGAAGAAAACGAAAAAAAAAAGAAACGGCGAGAAAGGACAATTGTGTGTACATGCACTGAATCATGGGTGAGAGTAAAAGAGAGATGAAGATAAAAATTGGCGCATAGGAAGAAAACGGGAAAAAAACGTAAAATAAAAGAAATATATTGAAAGAAAAATAAAGGAGAAACGAGTTTAAATGCTGGTAAAGGTATATTACGATGAAAGAAAGTGAAATGTAGAGAGAGAGAGAGAGAGAGAGAGAGAGAGAGAGGAAGGGAAAAGTGAAGGTGAGAGAAAAAGAATAAAAGGGAATAAAAATCAAAGGAACTTGTTTCACTTCGTTATCTCTCCTTTTCGAGAGGTAGACACACTGAGAAAGAGAAAGAAAGGGGGAGAGAGAGAGAGAGAGAGAGAGAGAGGCTAAAAGAGAATGCGCGCATTCACCGAGCCATTCTCGATTATCCTCCTTATAGCAGGACTGTGCCAAATTCACCGACTAATAACCTCGACGTCCTTACGATCGTATCGATAAATCTTGATTTCGCCCGACACATATACACAAACACGCGCGCGCACTCACACATAGGTCACTGCGCACGCATGTTTTTCCCTTTTACTTTTTAAGTATGTACGCATATATACCTAGCGTTATTCTGTATGTGAGTGTGTTTGTGTGTACACTTTTTTTTTATAAATATTTTTTTATTTTAACTTTTTCATTTTTTTTTTTTTTTTTTTTTTTTTTTTTAAATAAATCGTACGCTGTACTTTCTACTTTTTATTTTTATTTGAAAGCCTTAAGATTCTACACTGCTTCAAACTTTTCTTACACGTTCGAATGAATCAAACGAATAAATAATTTCAAATATGGTAAAGAACGAGATCGTTTACTAAAATTGAAAAAATACTACATTGAAACGAATCAAAGGTAAAGAGAAACAAAAGAAGAAACGATAACATGTGTGACCTTAATTTTATTATATGTATACATTTTTGCGGTTAATAAACTAAAAATAATAAATCGTATTAATCAACAATACATAAACAAAAACCATTCAAACAAAGAAGCAAAAAAACCAACTTCTTGACCATCCGAACGGCCAATGTATATCCCGCAGCATCGTCGCAGTATGCACGTGAGTTAAATTTTATTCTATCGTTTTTCCTCAAAAGAAAAACAACAGAACAGAAAAAAAAAAAAAAAAGCTCTTATATACGAGATATTCAAACACCTGCAATGTAATTGGCTCACTTAACCCGGGCCATTTTCGCCCGCACGCGATTTACTTTATATATGTATACATACACATATATAAGCGCCGCGTTTGATTTATTAAGTGCGTCTTTCGCGAACATCGCTTACTTGTATATATTGTATGCGCGTATGTGTGTATGTGTGTGTGTGTGTGTGTGTGTATAGGTGCGTTTATTGAGCCATTTACGCGGCGATTCAACCTCGACGCGGTTATTGTTCCTCCTCTTTTTCTTCCTTATTCCACTCTTCTTCCGTAAATATCGTCGTATTTTACAACGTGGAATTTTCAAGCCCATTCCGAGAAAATTCGAGGTGTTTATTGGACGATAAAAATAATGCATATTGGTGTAAACGATCAAGAAAGATATTTGAAAGCGAGTTGGATATATATATATATATATATATATATACACACATATATAGAGAAGAGTAAAAGCATCAAAAATATTTATCTTTTTTTTTGTTTTAATGACAATGTTGATTTTAAACGAGTCAATCAGATAAAATTCTTTTAAATAAAAATTATTTCCTTTTAATGCGAAATTATTTTTCGAAAAATGATTTTATCATCGGAATATATCAAAAAAAGAATGTAAGCACAATGTAAGAATATTGTTTTTTCAAAACATTAATTTCGTTTTCACTTAATAAACAGTAGCAGCTGACTAAACAAAGATAGCAGCGTTAATTGTTTTCGTCAATGCCATTTTTTTCATTAATCCCGCAGAAAAACTATCAAATTTTTTCAACATTTCAACGTAATTGAAATCGTTGAGTAATTAAATTTAACGTAATAAAAGAATATCGCCGAGCGATTAAATTTAGAGTTGTTATAAGTATGAGAGATTTCATCGTTATTCTCACAATCCGCGAAACACGCAAAGGCATCGGCAAGGACACTTTATTCATAGGAAATTCTTCCCTCGCTTATACCGATCGTGAGATTTTGATATGCGGCGATAATAACTATGTTTACGATTTTTCATTTTTCAATTGTATTCTTATATTTATCAAAAATCTTTAATTTTTTTTTATTACGTCTCCTTTTTGCAAAGTGAATAACAGAAAATAATGTAACGTCAAAAATGTATTTTTAATTCTGTTGATGCTAAATTTAACGTTTACACAGTTGTTTCATAGGAAAAAAAAAAAAAAAAAAAAATTCATAAGATAAATGTAACAGATTCAGAGTATTTTTTTTTTTTTCATCTTAAAGCAACTACAAACGCGCGTTTATCCGTTTTCGTTGTCGAGATACGCGTACTCTTGTATATATCTGTATATAAGAAAACCATAAGTCAATTAAAGTGTGTGAAAAATATCGGTAGTACAACTCGTCCGATTAAAATCGTTTCGAGCAATATAAAGCCGAGTGAAAAATGAAAAGAACGTTGCACGCGCGTGTCTCGAGGACACACGTTGTGTATGTATGTATATATTCATATGTGTATATGTGTGTGTATGTGTACTTAGACGAGCGACTTTTCTCCCATCCCGATAAATATTCACCCCGAGAGAAAGACAGAGAGAGAGAGAGAGAGAGAAATCTCGAGAGTTAATGCGCGCGCTTGGTGCGCGTTCGTGGAATGACGAGAAAAGAAACAAAAAAAAAACTAAAGAAAATATAAAGAAATCGGCGGCCCTATAACACAAAAGTGTGCGCTCGACGCGCGGTTAACGAAGTCACACACACACACACACACCTATGCATACCTTCTCTCTCTCTTTCTCTCTCTCTCTCTCTCTGGAGATCTGGTAGCATCGACGACGGGATGCACGCGTGTGAATTATAAAATCCCTCTCCGGGTAATTGAAATTTATATAGTGTATACCAGCGTGGCTGCATCTATCGCGCACTCGCGCACATATAGACGCACAGGAGATACCATATGTATGTGTGTATAAGCTACACGAGCGATTAAATTGTAATGCGAAAATTTATCCCTTCGATGAGATTTGCGCGTTCGTTCTTAATTCGGGAACTCCTCGGTGTATATACATATATACGACCGAAATATTTTCTTTATTTGCCCGATCCCTAGCTACAGACACTCTCTCTCTCTCTCTCTCTCACTCTCTTTTTCTCACTTTCCGAGATCTTCATCTATACGTACATGCAGTAAGGGTCAGACGGACAAAAGTTTCGCGCGCCGCGCCTCGTTTCCTCACACTTTTACCTCGTCGTCGTCGTGTACGTAGAGGAAGCCGTTCTGTATATATGCTTCGTGTATCTCTTGTTATTTGCGTTTTTTATTTTTTTCCCCTTTTATTTTTGCAAAAATAATTATCGCGTACGCGTTCTTATTTATTTCGCTTGCTTCGGTTGTGTGAATAAAATACTTTAGATTCGCACTTTTTCTTTTTTTGTTTTGGTACGCGATGCGTGCAAAAAATTATTAAGATTCGTGTACATAAGTAAGGGAAAAAAAAGGAATTTTTAGTTCGAGGGCCAATTGCGATTTTAGATATATATATATATATATATATATATATATATATATTTAACAATTAAGACCTTCCGTTTCTTATTAGTCTAAAATATGAATTATTTTGTTCGCTTGCTTTTATTATCAGTTCTTCATTTTTTCTTTTTTTTACGCTGTAATTATTTACGGCACTTGTTGATTTTCGTTTTAACTTAACGTTAAGTTTTTACTAGGCTTTGTTCTGGTTTATTTTTTTTTTTACGAAAAAATAAATATTTATATAAGAATTGCAGATTTCGTTATTATCGTTTAACCTACATTTACGTCGTCGATTAAAAAAAACGATTAAACTTGGAATATATGGTAGAAGGAATTTAAGACAATTCTTTTTTTTTCTTCAAAAATGATAAGCCGTACAATTAAATTTATGTTAAACACTATATGTTAAATTGTTTAACCCCGATGGATTAAGATTAATAGCCGTATTAAATTTGAAAGTGAAATTATTTAAATAAATGTAAAATAGCATTTATTACTTGTGATAAAATCATAAATATCGAAAATGAATAGAAAAAAAAATTGCAGCGTTTGTTAATTAGAATTATTATCATTTATATCGAACAATTTATCACGACGACTTAAAAAATAAAATATTTTTTAATATATCTACTCGAGCGATGATTAAAACAATATTTCGTGGGTTTAAATCAAGCAAAGCAAAGAACCGACTGAAGCGAGAAATGTGTACATTATACGTATGCATACATACATATATATATATATATATATATATATATGTGTGTGTGTGTGTGTGAGAAGAGAATCGCTTTAAGGCGATGAAATTATTTACGACTTGATAAAGGCAACGCAGGCGCGTTATATACAAGATTAAGCGAAGGAATTGAAGAATGAAGTTTTAATCGAAAAAGAAGCTAAAGTAGATAATGACGTTAGACGTAGGCTTTCAGTACCGTAATCCTCTCTTTCTTTTCTCTCTTGAATTTATCCGTTTTCACTGTACGCTCGTGTATATATATAGCCGCTAAGTTTAAACGTCGCGATTCTCTCTCTCTCTCTCGCGCGCGCGCAACGTCTCTATAGTAGTCAATCTCGTTCGCGCGAGCGCTGGTATATAGGAAGAGCTAACTCCGTTTCGCGCTCACCGGAATCTCTCACGGTCTTTCTCTTCTATCTTTCTCTCTCTCTCTCTCTCTCTTCTCTAAGAAAATTAAACGTCCACCTCCGTGAATAAGTCGAGAGGGGAAGGGAGGGAGAGATAGAGAGAGAGAAGAATGGAATACACGGGCAGCGATTAAACTGTCCGCTAACGCGCTTTAATTGATCCGGCCGGCTAATGGGGACCTTTCACGGGCTTTTCTCGCGTTTTCACGCGCGCACGCGACTTTCCTTTTTTTTCATTTTCTCTTTTTTTTTCGAAACGTATAGACGTTGCGCCGTTACGATTCTCGCTATTATCTTATACTTTTTATCGAATAAAACTACGGCACGCGTACAACGAAAATTGCATTACATCGCTGCAGCGCTTGTATTTTGTTGTCCATTCGAGTCGTTGTCGTAACGTTCAACGCAACGAGAGGTGAGGATGTTTCCGAGAAATTATGCATAGTTTTTTGATGAGAGAAACACGGATTCTTTGCACTTATTGCGGTTTTCTGCTCTACCTCTCGTGACTCACGCGTAACAGTAGTTTTGTAATTTTCTTTCGTTACTCGAATTTCTATACAAATGCGAGAATTTGTTTAACTTTTGAGAAACGAAATAAATCTTTGTCGTATAACATTGATTACATACAAGTCAATGTTTATAGTCATGTTCGCGAGATAAATTTAAATCGTTTATTTTGGATTTTGATAAAAGTAAAATGTCATTTATATATATATATATATATATATATATATATATATGTTGAATTGCAAATTATATATATGTTGAATTTCAAACGAGTATACCAATGAAACAATTATTTAAATGTTCTATTTAAGAAAAGAAAATTAAAAACAAAAATGCATTATAATTTAAACCAATTTTTTGAAAATCATTTAACGTAAAATTTTTTAAATATATTTAGCTATGTGGAAACAATAATATTTGCATGTACGATGTAGCACGCTTTAAAATGCAAAAATTTTCAAAAAGTATAAAAATAAATTGCGAGTTAAAAAGAGAAAATAGAAAAATTTAACCAACCTTATTTATGCTTTATACATTATGAAGTAGATAAACGTGGAAGCACTAATTATGTTCAATCCTAACTTCACTTATTTCTTTTTTTTTTTCTCTACCACACTTGTACGAGTCGGCAACTTTGCGAGCATTAATTGAATCACTTCAATTTACTTAATCACGCATAATTTACGTTCACTCAATTTTAACGGTATTCGATTCGGTTAATTTCAAACATTATTCTCTGATTCTTTGAATATGATTATACAATCTGTAATAGAGCAGCGACGATGATAACTTAAAAATTCATTCAAACTATTTAAAATAAAGATGATCGATATATATATATTTAATTCAATTGTCAAAATACAATAACCTATTAAAAGGTTGTTTGTATTTTGACCCTTGAAAATCTAAAAATATCATCTCATCACAATAGGCATAATGACTGTGGAAATTTCATTCTAGATTGAATTTCTATTACTTCAAACTTTTGTAACGATGACAAAAGATTTTGTTTTCGTAACAAAATTATTTAATTGTTAAAGAAATTGAATCCGTATAACTTTCCATTTTTAATTCTATCAATGACGAGATAACTTTTTTAAATACAATTAAGAATAAAATTTACATTAAAAATACGAGTTTTTACTCAACTGTCTTTCTATATATGTTAATATTATTTCAAAATTAATGTGTGTTTCGATTAAATAATAAATATTTCGAATAAGTTAATTATAAATTTAGTTGTTAGATAGTTGCATTTAGTCATAAATATATCAATTTACGAAACTTTAAACAAATGATTTTACGTTTAAATAAATAAAAAATTTCATTCATTTTTTCCAAATATTTAAATAATTGTTAGACAAAAAAACAACAATTTTAAAGAAAAAATATATATGAAAAAAAAACGCAAATTTATTGTTAAAAACATTTGGACGATTAATTTTATTCAAATACATTTGTTTTAAAACGAATGGTATTTTTATAAAAATATTAATCTTGTTTATTTAAGTAAAACTGAAGTTCACTTTAAAAAGAATTATTAAAAGTGGCAGTAACGTTTCACGGCGCAAATCTTGCCCGTATCAATAATTCGTTTTATTCCTTTATAAACGTTTTATCGAAAGTGACATTTATGAACAGAACATCAGGAGAGTCATCGTAACTAATGAATATTCCAATAACAAACATTTTTCCTTATTATTTTCTTTGAAAAATTTATTTTGCATTTTTCGTATTATGGTAAAAGGCGCATTTTAAAAAATAATTTAATAACAATTATTATTTTCAAATTAAATAATTTAAAAATTAAATCAATTTCTCTTTTTAATAAAAATTTTATTTGATAAAAATGAAAATTACATAACATAATTTTAAAACGAATATTACGTATAGAATTATATAAAATTTTATTCATAATTAAAGGTTAAGTATTACGTTCTCCTTTTTTCAAGTGAAACTCCCTTTAATTAGAGTAAAATCCACTTCAGAAATGACGTTAATTCTTAAGTTAGAAGGAAAAATTTAAATGACTATTAATTTCATTTTAATATTTATTTTATTTGTAAATCGAAATAATTTTAACCTGATATAAAATAAATTTACGAAATAAACGTACTTTCTTACCGTAAAAGGTGTATGATCTATAACGCAAAAATATATTAAAGTTTAAAAATTTTTTTTAATTTCAAAAATTATGTAACTAGTAAAGTATATTTCTGATAAGCATTCGCATACTATGTATTTAATAGAAGCATTTAAAGTTTAATGTACGTATAAATGATACGATAACTAGATATATTTTCAAAATAATAATTAATATAAAAGAGTAATCATAAGTTACATTTCCGAAAATGCGTTTTAAAATTATATTTTAAAACGAACCGTAAACATTTAATATCGCATAAATTTTCTTTTTTCAAATAATAACGGGTTTTCGAATAATACGACTGCCATTAAAATAATACCATTAAACCGAAAACTTAATACTAATTTTTTAAAATTCATTTTCAAGTAAGACTCACTTTTAAAATTGTATTACGAAATATTTCTTTCTTTCAACGCGTCACTTTATTTTTTTCATAATCGTAAACTTTAACAACGACATATTACACTTCGAAAGAATGCAACAATCACTAAATTATGGAGACCAAAGTATTGAACAAAAATGTACACACCTGTTGTTGAAACACACATTAATTTCAAACTCTATAAAAGTCCATTGATCCGGAACAATGTTAACGCGCCTTCCTCGAAAATTTGCACTCGCGAACTACTGAAAAAAAACCTCTATGCACGTAACGAACACTCGAACAATACTAAAATTCCAAAATTTTAAAATTTCCCAATTTCCGTCGTTCCTTCGTGCATTATCTCTCTTTTTCCCTTTCACACGAGATAAAAAGAAAGAGACGTAAAGAAATAGAAAAAGATAGAGATAGGGAGAGAGAAAATGAGAGATAAAAAAAAAAAAAAAAAAAAAAAACAGCGGAGGCGCGCGTTCACCTCTCTGGCGCTCGATTCTGCAACAACCGCGTGCGGCGGCGGCGACGGCGGCGGCTACGATCCTTTTTCGGAGTCGCTCGCTCGCTCTACACTCCTTGCCGCAGATTTATTTCGATCGGATTTTACCTTTACTGGGTTTCAGCACTGGGGCAGTGCGCTCGGTCGCGCATTCCGACAACAAGTGCTCTCCTGCCGGTTACTCTACGTGTCAGCTACGTCTCACTCTTTTCTCTCATTCGGGATCATTTACCTTTCATTTCAGTTTCTATCTCTCTTTCTCTCTCACTCTCTCTCTCTCTCTCTCTCTCTCTTCCGAGCCCTATATATTACGCACGATACGACAGTTTTGCTCGGAATCGAAAGAAAAAGTGAGAGAAGGAGGGCGAGAGAAAGGATTCAAGACACCGAAGTAAAAAAAGGAAGACGTACACAGACACAAGGATAGGGCCGAAGAGCTACGTTAGTCGTCAGTTATACAGCCGCTGCTTGATGTATACCAATTTCACTTTCACCGAGAAATGAGCGTATCACGTTTTATTTAAACACAAGTATTCTTCTATCATGAAATTACCTTCTTAAGCACACTCGTCAAATTACAACAATAACTCCCACTGTGCGTTGAAAAAGAGCAGCGGTAACGACGGCCAAAGTCTGCCTCGTCTTCGTTTCTTCCTCTCACAAAATCTCGGCTCCTCTCTTATCTATCCTTCGACGTCTTCTTCTTGAATACGGTTATCAATCTCGTTCGCGTTTCGCACCAAGAGATTAATCAATCGATTCTCAGTTAATCTCGATTCACAACTGTTGCAGAGCGGCAAATGGCAAAGTATAAAGGTAAATAAAAATAGTAGGAGGTAACAAGTGGATTAAAGATAGATAAAAAAGGGAGAAAGATAGAAAGGAAGAATTGTCACATAGAAAAAAAGGGGTTGGAGGAGAAGGTAAAAAGAGCAGCAGCGAACAACTCCTCGATGAAAAAAAGAGAGAAAGAGAGAGGAAGAGAGAAAGAGTTGGCGCGCGCGCAGCTCAGCTCGCACTGCACTGACACACTAGCTCGTCGTCGTCGTCGTCGTGGATCGCGCGGCGCGGACGTACTGAAGTCGACTAACGGAGCGAGCGCGCGGATAGCTCAACTCGAGCCTCACCACCACTGCTTGCTTTATCTTTCTCTCTTTCTGCGAGCGAACGAGCTGCCGTTGCCGCCGCAGTCGCTGCTCCTGCTCTCGCGACTCGTTCGGTTGGGGGAAAAGAGCGAGAGAGAGACGTATAGCGGAACTCCCTCTAGCTTTCTGGCTGCTGCTGCTGCATAGTGCACACTCACACAGAGAAACGTGTATACAAGAAAGAGAGAGAGAGAGAGAGCGAGTGCACGCGCGGGAGCAAGCAAACGCGAGAGCACTCGACGTAGACTAATAAAAGCCAAGCGCCGAGCCTATACCTTGAAGGAGCCTGCGTAGGTTGCGCTCTTTCCTCTTTCTCTCTCTTGCTTGCTTTTTTCGCGCAGTCTCGAGAGCAACCGTCGCCGCCGTATAGCCGCAGCGCAGCCACCGTGTGTATATAGAGAGATCGCGAGCCGCTTCTCTCTATCTCCGCGATGATGCTTCTATAGCTCCGGTGGTGGACCTGCCGAAGGATACGCGCAGGAAATGACGCCGCTAATTACTTTTCTAATGACCGAGCCTGCGGCTCATCTCTCGCACCCGCCTCCTTTTTGTTGTGTATGTGTGTAGTACGCGCGCGCCGTTGCACTTGTAACCGCTTCTTCTCTTTTCTCTTTTAAGCGACATTTTTCTCTCCGGAAAATACGTACGCCTTGGAATAAAAGAGCTATTGCGGAATCTTGCCACTTATTTCCTTCTTTGCTTATTTTTTCTTTTTTCTCTTCGGTGGGCATTCTACGTCGGTTCTTGAAAATGAAAAGTTGCTCTTTTAGTGCGAATCTCTCGCTTCGATTTGTGAAAAATGAAGTTATTTTTTAAATTTGACGCTAAGCAAGAAGTTAAGAGCGAATGGTTGAATAATTTTTAAATCGTTAATTTTAATCGTTTAATTAATCTACCAAAGAATTTAAAATTATTTATAATAATTATTATTTTTAATATATTTTTTAATAAAATATGACCTGCTTGTAAGCAATAATTTTATAATTATAGTACAAAATTAAATAGCAGTTATTTGTTTGTGTAAAAGTAAAGTATAGTATTAACGTAATTGTAAGGTTATTTTTCAAAAAGATTTTTATGCAAACACCTTGAGTAAAAGCTATTATAATTTAAATCAACTTTGTTGGTTACATTAAAAAAAAAAAAACATTGAAAAAACTATAGCAAAGTATAGTTGCAAGGTTAAAATCCTATGGATATATAATTATATTACGCAAATTCTTCATCAATATATGCAACAAATTTAACAAATTTTTTATTAAAGCGTGTAATTAAATTTTATATTCAATCTTAGAAATGTTGTATTTATTTAAGTAATAGTAACTAGCATAAATAATTACGAATATGCCGATAGCAATTTAATTCACGAAATATAACAATTGCCTAAAAACAATAATACGTTTAATCTATCGATACTGTTTTACGTTCAACAAAGATTAATTTTCTCGCAACCACTTTCGAAGGCGAAATATTAAGAATTTTTTTATGTAAAAAAAAGCGATATCCTCAGGAAATGCCACTTCTACCATAGTTATAATCGCGGCTAATTACTTTTCTAATGACGCACTCCTCGAGTTCGTTTTTTTTTTTTCCTTATCCCTCTCTCGCTCCGCTTTTTATACGGCGCATTTTTGAACTACCACGTCGGCGCGACGGTGGCTCGTTATGTGTAAACGCCTTGGTGTGCGGCAGGTGATTGTATAAGGTGTCCGTTTGTGTGTGAATGTGGAGCGTGAGCGGTCGTTTTCATTGTTTGATGAGTTGACTTGCCGCTCGTGCGTTATGGGATCTTTAGTGCCTTATTTAGAATGCGAGGATGTGTGTATGCATATGTATGTTGATTACACGGTACACTTTGTCGACACTCTCGTCTTTTATTTTCAATTGCGAGGTTGTTTCATTTTCTCCTCTTTTATGCTGATGAGGATTTTTCGTGGGACAGTGTTAGGTGTCGTGTTTAAGAAAGAAAGAAATAGTGGTTTGATTTTTTTATCGCATTGATCGTCATATATTATTTTTATGTTTATAATTTCGATTTCTTTTAAATTACGTAATACCTTACTTTAATGAGGAAAAGTGCAAAATGCATCACATTTTTACGATAGTTACGAATAATTCGAATAAAGTATATTTTAAAATTACTAAAATACTTATAGTATAAATTCAAAAATTAAATGATTAATTACATTAAAAAATACACTCAAATAATACAAATAATAAATTGCTCATCGAAGAATAATTTATCAAGCAAAATATATTTATTATATTGTTATTTGTCAATTTTATATTTTAGTTGAATAAAAATTGACGTCGTTTGGGGCCATTTTTATTCGAGGAGAAAAGCCAAGAAATTAGAAGAAATTTTCGTAACCTTATGTTGTGAGAAATTTCGCAGAACCACAACTGTTGACTTTCGAAGGATTTGATGCCGTTACACATTGAAAAACAAAATAAACTATTTCATCTTTCAAACTACATATTTTATTTTATTATAATTTAAAATTAAAAATAGTCACAAGTATATTTAAATAAATTTTATTATTTATTTCATTAAAAACAAAGCGATTTAAAAAAAAAAAAAAGCAAATTATTCATTATATAGTGTTACATTTTTTTTTTAAATATTCTTTTATATTTTAATACCATGGGATTCTTTATATTCTTATGATTTATATTTAAAAGTTAAAATCAATTAAACTTAAAATGATCAGTAATGGTACATTATTAACAAATAAAGCATTCATAATTTCTATTTTTTCTTCTATATCTATATGGAAAAAGAGTTCTCTATAATTAATTGTACATTAAGTTCCTTCATGTTTTTTTTGTTTAACCTTGAATTTAAAATTTTAAATAACAAAAAATAATTAGTTATATAATACAAAGCTAGTGCTTAAAAATTTTGAAATTCGTAAAAGATTATATTACAAAATATGTAGTTATTAATTTATACATTTTTCTGTATGAATTTTTAATTAAATAAATATTCTAGCAATATTTATCTCAGGCTGAATTGAAGATAATACATTAAACTTGTCTGCACAGTAAGAAAAGTCAAGAATAAAAAATATCCTCTGAAACGCACATTCCCATATATGACAAACTCTCCTTCGATCTTTCTCTGCATTTTGGTGAGAAAGATTCGGCATTTACGCGTACCTCCTATTATAACTCACTTGGTCAAGGTTTACCGGATTAAAAAACTCTCTCTTTTTCTGTCTCCGATTCCGGCGTTACAATACACGGCGCGAAGAAAAAATCAGATATATAGTACTTTCCTTTATTTTTCGGAGTCTCGAGGCTACAAATGGAACATTCGCCAGTAGCTTGTCGGTACTTTTTAGGGGCCGATAGCGCGGCGAGGCGACTAAGTGAAACAAAAAGAGAGAGAGAGAGAGAGAGAGAGAGAGAGGAGTGACGTCGCGGTGAATTGGCCGCGAGTTATTGCTCGGTTGCGTGGCGCTTTATAGCGAATATAAGAGAGCACACAGCCTCGACCGGCGCTGTCACCTCGAGCTTGCTATACTTGGAGCTGTGCGTCGTCGGTTCATAATATAAACGCGAAGGCGTCGTTCCCGAGGCGTTCGAATCACTCGGTGATTTCAATGCTCGCTCGCGCGCGCAGATTCACGGTTAAAAGTCTCTATATATGCTTACTGGACTTGACCAAGACGGGCTGCGCGCGCAGCTCTCTTTGCTTTTGATTTTACTCGCTCCTGTAAAGAACACCTAATGGTTCCCTTTTTCGTATAAAGATTTATTGCTTTCTTATTATTTAATATATATTTATGTATTAAATATTTAATGATTTAAATAATTTCTTACAATAGATACTGTATACTATTTTACATATAACTGTATAATTTATACCAATTAAATATTTGATTTTGTTAGTGTTATTGATGAATAACATTAACAGAACAATTTTTTTTCAGTTAACAATCATTGCAAAATAGCCTATCTTGTAACAATCTTTTATTTTAATTAAATAAAACATAAAATTTTTTATCGACAATTTTTTGTAAGATTAAAATAATATTAATTTAAATATTCGTGTCAAAATTTTATTAAAGTCATAAAATACATCGTGTACATAAAATACATCAGGCTAATTTTATTACTTGTCATAAGATTTATAATTAATGTATTATTTTAATGTCATTTCATAAACAATTACACTGAAATAAAGTCTTATCATGCTATCAAATCACTATAATAATTCATTGCTTTACGTATACAAACAAAAATTTTTTTCTAAATTTACTGATCAAATCTGCTACTTAATTTTAATAAGACTACAACCTAGTCAAACAAGAACCAGACAATATTATAATAATGATAAATTATATATTTTTTTGATTGTTATTATTAAAAAATTGACGTTATATAGTTGATATCGATTAAATTTTTTTTATAGTGTCATTTGTAAATTTACGTTGCAAATTTTAAAAATGAATTAAAAATTTCAAAATATTTATTGATATAATATTCAGAAATTGCAATGCAAACTATAATTACGAAATGTAAAATATCTTCAACTTACAATTTATTTAATAAAATTAATATAATTAATTTTAATAATAAATTAATGTGCGCATACGAAAAGTATATTCAGAACGAAAACAGTCGTTAATATTGAAAATCGCAAATTACAAAAATTTTGCCCCACTTCAAATGTCATATCGAAATTAAAAATGCTTCTTTCGTATACGTTAAAAATCCTCCATCGTGTACATCGTAACCACGCCCTTTAACATAGTAAATGGAAAATTTATTATATCGCTAAAATTAAAAATCTTTAATTTTCAAGATCGTAAATAAAAGGTACAAATATTTTATATAACACCGTAATTAGCGTACAGTCTCTTAAAACGTAAAATAAAATTAAAATAAAAAAGTATTAACGCATTTATGCGGCTGAAAGGTGTGTATATATATATATATATATATATATATATATATATATATATATACATATCGGCGGAGTTAAAATCAAGACTTCTTTAATTTCATTTTAATAACCAGCTTGAATGCCTAGATTATTTCTCTTTCGAAGTCACAAAGCCGTCGGAATAAAAAGCAAAAAAAAAATATATATATATATATATATATATACATGCAAACAGCGCGTGAAAAGCCAAAATAAAGAAAAGACAATAAAAAAGCAATAAAAAAAGCAAGAATGAGCAATACCCACGAAGAAGGCCACGTAAGGAATCAACGCTTGCGTTGATCAAACTTGTACGTTTGCCCGCGCGAGTTCAACGACATGACGTTTTTGGTGATTTCGCGTCGACCTTGAACTTATCTCCTATGGTCCATGCGAACGCTAATGACGAACAAATGCGCGCGTGAATTAGTCCTTTTTCTCCGGAGAAGTTTAAAAAAGATTGCTATATACGACGACGACGACGAGGAGGAGAGGACGATTCGTTCGCGAGCTGAATCTTAATCGGTAATTTCTTTTTTTTTTTTTTATCATTTTTTTATTCGGCCCACCATCGCCGTCGTCGTATTTTTCGATGCGTTTTTGTTTTTTAGACCCGCTATTATGTTACGTACAATTTCGATCTTATACATATGTTTTCCTTCCTCGTGAGATCGAGTAACGACGTACCGACGACGGATGTTTTTTTTTTGTCGTTTCCTTTTATATTTTCAATGTTCTTATATAGTATGTATATGTGTGCATGTACAATTTCTCGTTTGAAATATATATATATATATATATATATATATATATATATATATATATATATATATATATATATGCCGTGAATTAAATCGAAATTTTGTTTACGTACATGTAAAAGTGATAATGGTTTACGCCAGTGATATTAAAAACACATGAATCGTATATAGTCAAAAAACGTTTAACGTAAATTGCATTTTTTTAACTTTAATTTAATTTAAGTTGTAATAATTTTAAATTGAGTTTGTTTACATTTGCTTATAATTGCGCGCTTTTAATAATTCCAATTCGGATTTTAATGCTGCGCTAACGCGTATTTATTCTTATATTAACATTTGATTTTAGCGAGGTAGAAAACTTTTAGATTTAATCGCGCGATCCTTCTCTCCTTATTTTTTTTTTTTTTTTTTTTTTTTTGTTTCTACGTTTAATTTATCAACGGCTTTACTTTATTATTCGACGTTCGTAAGTTTTTCAAAGTAATGCATACCAAATCCAAACGAAAAGCGCAAGTAAAAGAAATAGAGAAAATTAAAGTCGTAAATTAATTTACAGGGATTTCACGGTTAATTTCAACAATTTTGTTATGGTATTTAAAGTAAAATTTGAAACAGTAATTTATCGCCTGCTATAACTTTTACCGTTCTAGCTACCAAAAAACTTTTTTACATTCACGATCCACCTGAAACTCCTAAGTCCCATTATACACGCCCTCATTTTTCGGCGCCTTATGAGCATAATATATAAGCATTTATTCGCGCGCGTGTAAGTGTACATATATACGTCTGCGCCTTTACCACAAAACGCTGAAAAATTGATTTCCTTTCGACTTTTGGCATCCTCGTAAAACTCAAACGCTTCGCTTCGGCAAACACTACTCGACTCGTTTGCGGACACGCGCGAAATGCGCGCGACATCGTCATCACGAAAATCCAGTATTTCCAGTATTCCAAGAAAGAGAGACGCGCTCGTTCTTTATTTATAAATGTTAAATTTACATTTCGACATCGCTCGATTTGCCGCGATGGTATCATCATTTCTTGTACGTATATATATATGTGTAGAAAATTGAAGATTTATATGTATATAGGCAGTAAGACCGTTTTAAAACTTTCTTTCGACTCGCGATTTTGAAAAAAAAAAAAAAAAAAAAAAAAAAACAAATTTGACAAGCGCATGCGCGCGCACCTCGTGCAGAAAATGCAAATAAATCAAAGCTTAGAATGTACCGCCGATAGGTCCTTAATAACGACGAAGAAGCTCGATGCCGAGAGAAATTCCGGTTTATACACCGGTGTCTGCGCTTGTGTGTATGTGTGTGTGTGTGTGTGTCTGCGTGCGCGATCCCCCGTACATACACATTGTGTATATATCTATATTAAATTATCGATTGCTCGAGAGCGCGCGACCTTGATCTTGTGGCCAAATTGAATTCCTATTTTATGATTCCCTATGCGTGCGTCCTCTTTTTTTTTTTTTTTTTTTTTTTTTTTTTTATTTATTTCTTCTTCCTTTACCTTTCGTCGGAAGGGTGTCCCTCGGGTGCGCTTACACACAAACAACGCCCGTGGCAGTGACTTTGAAACCGCGCGAGGAATGCCGAGCGAACGGCGCAGTAAATTATATATATAACCTAAGCGCCGAAAGAAAGGTAGAAGAACAGAGAAAAAGATCCTTCTAGGTTAGGTTCGCGTGCGCGCTCGCGGTGTAGAGATATACTATAAGAGGGGGAGAGAAAAAGAAATTCATTAGGGCGTCATTGGAGCAGCAAAGTGCGCGCCAACAAGACAACCGCGTCTTCGAGACGCTAACAGCTCTATCATCGATCATGTGGCCGCGAATTCTTGCTTTTTCTTTTTCTTTTGTGTTCTTCTTGAACTAGACCTGACTTCGTATAAGTATCTAAGAACGGAAATGTGGTTGTGTAAAAAGATTATATGGGAGGAGCGAATTGAATTAGGATTTATCGCTCGGATTATTGAAGAATTTTTCCGATATTTAGATATTGATTTATTTCTAATTATACGGGCGTTCTTTTAATGTTTTTCGGTCTTAAATTTCTCGTTTGATGATTTATAGATTTTCGGTTAATTTTATATACATTTTTATGATACGTTTTACTGATTTTTCCCTGTTAGACACATTATTCTAGATTATGTTGTTGATCTTCCTTATAATTTTGTACAGAAAATATAAATCTATGCAACGGATTTCTTACAAATACATCGATAATTTGTCCATTTACAATATCTTATTTTAAAATATCGATATAAATTTAATCTATATGATGTAAATTATTAAATCATACAGCATATTGGAATATTGGAAACAAAATCATTAAAATACGTCTCTTGTGTTGACATAAAAGATATTAAAAGGTAGTAAAAAAAATCAATCTATACCGCCAGAAAGTCGTTAAAAATTTTACGATCACCGCCGTGACACATTTAAGCAAACAAAAATCAAACGAAAATAAAATTCTAGTAAAATACACGTAAAAATGAGTAAAATAAAATCGTCGAAACGTCGAACAAGAAAGAAAAAAGGAAATGAAAAATAAAAAATTTCGAGAGCGAGCAAACGGAAGGCAAAGAGAAACTTGTAGAATCGAACGCAATGGATTATAAAGTCGCGAAAACACGACGCAGAGTAGTCGCCTTCTTTCTCTCCTCGTGTAATCTTCGTTCCGATGGGCTTATCATAATTTTATTTTCGGTGGTCTTCCCTAAACCCCTCTATTTTTTTTCTCGGCTCTTCTCTACCGGTCATTTTTTCCGGCTCTGACACGAGCCTCGGACGCTTGTCATTTTTTAAAGCTAATCCGGTAATATTACGAAGACACGCGTTTTAGGGGATATTATAAACGTTGACGGTGAATATTGGAAAAAGAAAAGAGTAAGAAAATTTAGTAAACAAAACGTCTTAAAACGAAATGTTTGCTTGTATGGGAAATTGTTTAATAAAGCACGTTGATATACATTTAAAAACGGTAAATGCGTCGCGTATTTGAATAAATTTAATTGCGCGTTACATATTATTATAATGTATGTATATCAATTTGCAAGAATAAATGTAAATGTGTAATTAGTTAATGTAAAACAAAATCGAATTATGCAGATACGATTAGTTATTCACGACATTCCCTTTGATAATGCAATTAAAAATATGTTATTAAAATTCGATATTTCAAACATATAGTTTTTTTCTTAAATCCAGTATGCTTGTGTATTAATAGTTTCTGTAAATCTTTCCAAGACAACAAATGAGCAATTTGATTAAAATAAATGGAATAAAATACAGTGAATTATGAAAATTTGAAAAATTTTATAAACTTCAAAAATGCCCGTTTATTCTTATTTTATTACAAAATAAAAAAAAAAAAAAAAATCATATTTCTCAACTCATTTAACTAAATCTTTCACACTCACCTTTTTTACGAGCTTTACGACGATAAGCTACGATCATTTCTTCTAAGCAGCCATAGAATATCTCCGGTTGTCTCGGCGCATCGTTCGATACAGTATAACACAAATTTCGAGAAAAAAAAAAAAAACAACTACGTGACGCAGGTGTGTATATACATATATAAACGCATATAAGCTAAAGAAAACGGAAGATAGTTTTCGCAGACTTTGGCACAAGTACGTTGTAACGTAACGGTACGCGTCGGAAGGTATGTGTACGCCATAGTTACTATAAGCCATAGCAAAAAAATTAAACGTTCGAGAGCTATATCAGCTCTCGTTCGCATGCAAATGTTCGCGTACTCTCTATCTTTTTCTCCTTAGACGATCGTTCTTCTCGGTCCTCTCTCTCTCTCTCTCTCTCTCTCACTCTCTATACGGGAATCGATCTTGAAAAAGCTGTGTGTATGGACATCGCATACATAGGGTATATTAATGACACACACCAAGAAAGAGAGAAAGAGAGAGAGAGAGAGAGAGAGAGAGAGATGTGCATGCAGATCCTGCGAATATACCATCGAAGGGTCGATCGATCTCGATTCCTTAGTTGCGGTAACTCTCTCTTCGTGTAATGGATGTGTATAAGGAAGGTCGCGGCACAAATTGTAAATAGAAAAATCGCAAGGCTGGAAAAGCGGCCCAACCGCGAAGTCTTTAACTCTCTTACCTTGCCGCGGGTCATAGCGAGCTTGTACATACGTTAACTCGCGAGCGCCGACGCTTGAATTCTTCTTTTGAATTTCGCGTACAGATACGTAAGTGTGTATATATATATATATATATACACACACATAAACGCGCCAAGCGATGATTCTTTCTCCCGTTTCATTTCTCTCTATATATACGCGCGCGACTCTCTTTCCACCTCGCTTTGATAGATTACACGATGGGATGTGTACACATATAGAAGCAACGACAGCGATGGCCCACACACAAACACAAACACGCATACACACATACTGTATACATGTATATCAAGAGGGAGGTGGGGGGACATAACGGTTGCACGAACTCCCTCACGATTTCCATAAGTCACCCGCGCTCGCTCGCTCTTTTGTACACGTATACATGTATATACATGTGGCGAGAGTCACCGGTTTCCCCTATATACCATCTATGCTTGCGTGCGCGTGTGTATGTGTGTACGTGTGTGTTTATACACCGAGGTCTGATTTATGAACGGCTCAACAACGACGCGACATCCTCTCGGCCGATATATCGGCCGCTTCTGCCACGGACAACCACGCGACCGAGTGATGCTGCCTGCCGTTGCTTGTTGTTCTGCTCTGAATTAGAACCCAAGGCTTGCATGAGTAGAAAACTGCACTCGAAAATGCAATGGATGAATTAGGAATTGATCAAGGTCAACCCTTTAAGAAAATATATTATAAAGCGTAGTCTTTGTGCTCGCTTTATTCGTCATTGTTTTCCCTCTCTCTCTCTTTCTCCGTAACGCTATTTTTTTTTCCAAGTACCTAAAGCAGCGTTTTTCAAAATCAAAATAATTGGATGATAGTCATAATTATAGTAATGGTTGGACATGAATTTTAAAACAGCGGTTAGATGGTAATGAAATTCCATTCAAAATTTCTTATGCTGACATTTGAAATTTTTTGTACAAACTGTAATGATAAAATATTTTATTTACGCAGTCTGATAATTTAATGTCAAATTTGAAACAAAAGTATAAGTTTTTAATTATAAATTAACACAGTGTTGATATTTTTTTATTCTTGCTTTAACCAAAAAATAAAAATATTAATGGTATCTATTAATTCGAGTAGCAATATTCAAGTAAACCCCGTGATACATAAATTAAAATAAGATTAAAGCAATATGAGATGAATTTTGTTGCGAATGAAAAATTAGACACTTACCTGCACACTTGGTACTACTTTTTACTACTTTTTAAAACTGCAAATTTAAGGTAAATATTGCCAATGGTAAGAAAACCCTGTCGTTTTTCTAAATTTCATTTATATTTTTTTTTATAAGAAATTGTAAAAAATTAAAAAAAAATATATTACATTTTCAGAATATCAATGCGAATGTGAATAATTAATTATTTCTTATTGAAATTGTAAACAATAAATTAAAGACTTAAATAAGGGATTGCATAAACCGTAATTTGTCAATTACTGCTATAATTGCATTGATTCTATTAGATGCTATCGTATTTTAAAATACTTGTTTTACAATATTGCATTATTCACAGAAAAAGACTTATGAGCCTCCTTATTTTTTTTTTTTATTAGAAACAAATTTTTTCTAATTGAAATTTAACGAAAATACTCGAAATATTTTTTCCATTCTATTGAAAATATAAATATAAGGATTATATCCGTGTATGCGAAGAATGATTAATAAAACAATCGCATTTATTTTTTTAAATTAATTAATATGCATTAAAATGGCAACAAAAATAAAAAAAAATAATAATAATAATAATAATAATAATACGACTTTCAATATAGGACATTTATTAGTCGACATTTCACGAAAGACATACTTGGTAACGGTTAATCAAAAATTTTGTCTATATGATCTCGTACACGCCCTAGACACACGGGGCGTGGAAAAAAATATCTACGAGGGCGTGTTAACACGTCAAATAACGTGTCGAAAATCCATTGTATGTTACGTCGACCCAACAGCATCAGCTTATATATATATATATATATATATATACATGTGTGTGTGTTTTTTTCTTTTTTTTCAACACCGCAAATAAATTCTTTAAAGCAATCGATTAATCTTTGATGAAAAAAAAAAAAGAAGAACCTCGAGAAGAATTAAAAATTGCTTTAATATACGCAAATTGACAATTACAGTACTTCATCAATGTTTTAAGGCTTACGCGAGAAGAAAAAAATCTTTATTGTATTGTTATTGTTACGTATGCAAAAAAAAAAAAAAAAATTACTTCGTATCATATATACATATATATATTCTAATTAATTGATTGGTTTTTAGAAAATTAATTATTCGTTTTGAAATGAAACAAAAATGTTGGAAAAAAAAATAAATTAATTATATTGTTTTGAATATATTAAATTAAATTTGCATGTAATCTTCTACTATTATATATTATACTCATACGTATTTACTATAATGCGCTTATATATTATACTAAATATATTGCAACAATAATAATAATAAACGAAGGATTGAATTTTAAAGTAAGGTTATAATAAAAGATAATAAATTAATTCACAATGTTATAATAACTTTTAAAACTGTTTATTTTAGAACTATATGATTGTTAGGCTTACATTTATTAGTACAAATGGAAAGTGCATTATACAATGTCTTTCTTCGTAATTATAATAAAATTTTTCAATCATGTGTAACATATCTTTTTATTCACGCATAGACACGCATTTACAGACACATCCTCTTTAACATTCACAACGCATACTTTAATTTACACCGTTTGACTGACTGATTTACGACATTTTCTAAACTGTTTATCATTTTCGAGTTTGATCTTTTTTCCATTCTCTATAAAATAACCTTTTAGTTACATTGCTTAAAAATATTGCAAATACAATCTTTTGATTAAACACATTTTATTTCGATGCAGCAATTTTCTTTTCCGAAAACAAATTTTGTACATTTTTCGTGTAAATTTCAGAATTAAAAATACAACAAAAATACTAAAAAAAAACTTATACATAAAATTGAGTATAAACGTCAGAAAAAAATTACATTTTTATTTATCAAAAAATAAACTTTATTATAAACATTTCTCATCAGTTGATAAAATGCCATTCACGTGAGAAATGTATAATTAAGTTTAATTAAAATTATATAGATTAAATCTTTATAGTTGTGTATATAAATAATAAATAAATACTGCAATTATCTGGAGGACGGGGCAATAAAAAATTAAAAAAAAATTATTCATCGATAAAGCATAGCTTCTAAAAATAGAAAAAAAAACATTGAATGTTTATGTACATCATTAAATATTCCTCGGAAACTTGAAGTTTTGTGCATCAAACAAAGATTTTATTCAAACATATTTATTTAACAACATTGCCCAATAATTTTTTTTTTTTTTTTTTTTTACTACCACAGTACTGCAGCAATTACACTACGTAAATTACTTCTAATTTTCTATAATGTATTAAAATTTGTAAATATATATATATATATGTGCGTATAAAATTAAGTGAATAAATATATTCACGTAGTGGTGATATTTTCAGTGCCATTTTTCTCTACAAAATATGTATTTATTTCTATATATATATATTGATTACTATTAATAATATTTTTAGATAAACAATAAATTCTGTGTATAGTATTAAAAAAGTTTATAAAAGAATACTGTTAATATTAAAATTGACAAAGATTTTTCTTAAATCGAGTATAAAATATTTTTATAAGCCGTTTTTAGTTTAATAGTCGTTAACGTTCATATGGGCAGGATCGCACGCGTCTTTTTGCTTTTATTAAACTACCTATTAGCTAGATTGTTTTAAAGCTTTATATCGTTCTTTTTACTACGTCGTTATAAAAATTTATATTTATATAAAAATAATTCAATCGCATAAACTTACATAGTTGTACATATATCGATTACTTGATCGCGTAAAGCAAAAAAAAAAAAATAAAAATAAAAAAAAAAAAATAAATAAAAACTTTTATAAAAATTGGCTTTTAATACTCATCGGTATAAAATGCATTTACACATTGCCATAAAACTTGATTTTCGGCTTCTGAAAATATTTGCTTAGTGTAAAAAGAAAGGAATATTCTATAACTTTAGAATTTGTTTGTAAACAACATTTAATTAAATCTCAAAATCGTATTCTTAGTAATAGAAAATGTCTGTCATTCTTAAATCGTACAAAAGTGTTAATAAATTATATTTTCATTCGTCGAGTTTTGTGTTTTTATTAAACGCGACAATGCGCAAAAAAAAAAAAAAAAAAAAAAAAAATGAATAAATTATACTTAAATTCAGTTCGTCGTTTAGGACTTTGTCGCTATTTGGTTGGACCTTAAACTTTTAAATATAATTTATATTTGTTTAATTTTTATCATGTAATTCGAGCAGCATTGTAAAATCGTTCAGCTTATTAATCCGCAACTGCTAAGATTATTTTGTATAATAACGTCTGTTACGGCATCGAAAACGAATTGAATATTATTCGTATCGGTCGCGCAGGTAAAATGAGAATATATTTGTTTCTGATCCTTACGTTTATTTAGGTCTTCGAATTTCATTTGTATGTACGAGGCGCAAGCGTCGAAAGTGTTTGGTCCCGTGTATTCCGGAAAGCAAATAGTCAACGGGCTTTTGGTTATCTTTTCTTCGAATATGTCCTTCTTATTTAAAAAGAGAATAATCGAAGTGTCGACGAACCATTTGCTGTTACATATGGAATCGAACAGCTTCATCGATTCGATCATGCGATTCATCTCCTCGTCCTCGGCGAGTACCAAATCGTATTCGCTTAACGCGACGCAAAATATAATCGCCGTAACGTCCTCGAAGCAGTGAATCCATTTTTTTCTCTCCGAGCGTTGCCCGCCGACGTCGAACATTTTGAATTGCAAACCTTTGAAGGAGAAGCGCGTCTCGACGATTCCCGTTGTTTTTATTCGCGTTTTCAGGACGTCTTGTTGCGTAGGCACGTAATTCGGCTGCGTTATACGATCCAATGCGTTTAAATAATAAGCCGCGGAATCGTTTAGCTGGTATTCGCGACTGCGCGTGAAACATTGCTGTACCCCGAGATCTTGCCACAAACTTTTCATCAATGTTACCAACTCGTTGCTCAACTCTCCCTCGGGCGTCGAAGATGCCAATGTGAAAAATTCCCTCGACGTGTTGATTTTGCTCGGATCGCCGAAATCGATTTTCAATTGTTCCATCGCTCGAATTATCGTCATTAAACTTTGAATGGTGTTACTGTAGACGACTGGTTTGTATTGTTCGCATTCCTCTTTGCTGTAACCAGTTTCGTGGATTATTTTCATCTGTTTAACGATCGTCGATTTGCCGGATTCTCCAGCCCCGAGTAAGAGTAATTTAACTTCTTTGGCGATTCTTTCGCCGTCCGCTCGGAGATCTTTGTCTATTTTTTTCGATCTCTCGGTGGCGGCTTTATCGGGATTTGAACTCGCTGCACAACCCATTGCGTCTACTCTTCTTTATTACCGACACCTAAAATTTATACATTGAAATAAAGAATGTGATATTTGTACTGAAATAATATTTAGCGATTAAAAAAGGTAAAAGGAATCTCAATTATCGATATAATTTAGATTAATATAATGACTAAAAAATTTTAATTCGAATTTCTAAATAGAACTGTAATATTAGCATTTAAAAAAAAAAAAAAAAAAAAAAAAAAAAAAAAAAAAAAATAACGTTTATATAAAAAATAGATAATCAATATTAACATTTTAAGAATATTGGAAGAAAATATTATTCATTTTTCTCATACTTATACATTTTTTTTAAATTATAAAATATGAACTAAAATAATTTATGGTAATTTTACAGATTATGCAAAATTTACATTTTAAATAATTTACATACAAAAAAACATCTCATTTTCCTTTTTTTTTTTTAACGATCAAAATTAAAGAGTAGATTGATATGGCATTTTTTTAATTACAATTAAATTTAGAAACTTAGTCGTTCTAATACATTGAAAGATTATTCTTTTTCTAAAATTCATTTTATTATCATAATATTTTATTATAAAATTAATAACTTATACAATACGAAAGCAATAAAAAATTATTTATATTTTTAAATTAGCAAAGAATTCGTGAGAATAGTCACATATTTATTTGAAACCGTAATATACTTTATATATATACACACGAGTCCCAGAAAAATTTTCGAGAATGATCTAAAACCTGCAAATTCACGCACAAATAACTTACGTCAGTAGTTAAAAATTGTAATTACCATAATGAATATTTCTTTATGAGTTTATAAGATTATTGAAATAAATTTCTAAAATGTGAACAACAAAAGCAAAATTTCTAAAAAGAAATATAACTTCATAGTTTAAAATAAATATAATAAATATACATGATATAAAAATAATTAAAAATTTTGAATAGTATTTATTCATATCTTTATAGAAATAATTATGATGTTGTAAAACATCATTAATTAATATTTAAAATTTGAAAAACTATTTATTAGAAAACTATATTTAAATAATATTAAATTTATAATTTTGAACATAATAGTTTAATAACTTCTATACAGTTATTAAAATTTAATGTACTTTAAATTTATATTAAAAAATTATTTAAATTAAAAATACAATTAATCTATATTATATTAACATAAATGAATGAGAATCAACATAAACTTTAATATATAATTTTTTTTACTCAAATTTTTATGCAAATTAAATTAAATTCTCAAATTTTATATTTTAAATTATAATAATATGATATTCATTCGATTAGTTTATCTACTCGTAAATTATTATTTTCTCTTGTAATTTAATAAAATAATAAAATATTAAATATAGTGTACACAATTAAAATTATATCTGGTAATAAAAACTTTTAATACAACTATTTTAAATAAGTTATAAACAAATTAAATTCAAATGTTTTATTTGAATTGTTGTATCAATTAATTGTTTTCATTCTGCAGAATTATACGATTATAGCAAAAAATAAATGCATTTAATATTGAATATCATTCTATTTTTAAATATTAATATCATATAATGAATTTATGATTTCTTTGAAATCTGATAAGTTTCCAAGTAATCAAAAATAAATTAACTGAATCCAAATTAAGTTATAATATAAAAATATAATTAGACTAATATATTTGTATATTCATTTTTATTGCATACATATGTGCTTGATGGGAAAATGTATACATTCGGACATATAAATTTGATCTAGTTTACATGTATTTTAGATTTTTTAGATTTATTTAATATAACTACAAATCAAAGTTGTCTGAAGCAATATTTTTTATAAAATGTTTAAATTTTTTCTTTGATTAAGAAGAATTAGAATGCAACATAAATCTGTCAAAGTATGATTTGAATACTATAAAGTCAATATGCTTTCAAAGTAATATTCAATATTTTGAAAATTTTTATTTTTAATTTTTTAATAATTTTTCTAAAATGTTCAAGTATTAGGTTCTTCAGTTTAATAATCATAAACATTTACTAGAGAAGAAGACTAAAAAAAAACATTTTTAAATGGTATGAAAATATAAATTTAATGATACACACCCTGTTAAAAGTTTAATTTAATCTTAGAGAGATTGTGCTCCAGTAATTAAGGTTAGTTGAGACAGTAATTTATCGATTATTATAGCTATTCACTGTACGCTCAATTGTGATTGAAGTTTAAATAACGTTTAGCTATGAACTCATCGTTGACTTCTCATAAAATATTCATAATTACTCATGAGAAACTTTCTGTACAATTAAACTCTATATACCTTACAACGTTTCAACATAAAATGCAACACTATACTAAACACATTGCACAGTAAAAACTTTTAAATCTTGCAACACTTTAAATAATTCCTTCCGTGTTTATTGAGCCGAGCAAATATTTCAAAAATATCGTTAAAATTTCACAAAATTCTAACGAACGCCATGTGTAAACAAATGCATGTCTGCTGCTTCAGCTGCGTCGCGTCTTGACTGAAGTCGACGCCCGAAAGCCGTTGACAAGTTAGTGCGCCTGTATTACCGGCAGCGTCGATGCGTCAGCTTACATTTTATATATTGTCGCGCCCTATTTAAACGTAAATACGTAATTATAATGATTGCGTAATATCCATTCAGATGCGAAAAAGGAAAATTTTAAATTGCTTCAATGAATTTCATTTTGAAAATTCAATTGTTTGTGAAATTAAGGATAGGTTTTAATTTTTTTAATTTACTTGTATTTACTTGATATTAATTTTAAAATAATATCTAAATAATAAAATTTTGTTTAAAATAAAATACTTTAATACAAAATTGAATGATTAAACAAATAATTTTCGTCGATTAATTATAACAATTCACTTTAAAACGTTACTTATCTAAATAAAAAATTATTATTTCTGAAATATATTTTAATTAATTTGAATTTTTTTTCATTTATTCAAAATAATATTTATTATTTTATATAATCTTAAATATTATCAATTGAATAATTAATCTTCTTTCGATAGTATTTTAACCATTATTATCATGCATTTGAGGAATAATCCCCAAAAATAAGCATTAAGTCATTACCTTCAACATTGTTTCTTGCAATTAGGAACTAATAATTATAATATAATAGTCACATTTAATTTGTTTATTTTTTTCTCAGGTAATAAAAGAAATTATTTCAGATAAGATCGGAAGAGTATTTGAAAATACGATGTAAATTGTATTTTTGTTACAAATCGACCGTTGTTAAATTAACATTGTACATATCTGCGTAAGGATAAAATTATTTATCAATTTGTCTTCACTACTGGCACAGATATATACACTTGATGCATTAAATGGATATAGCTTTTATTACCGGTCAGGTCTTTAAGATGTAGATATACGTTTATGTGTCATTTTAGCGTTATCATCTTACTCTTCGGTACATACGGAATATGTTCAACAATTATTTTATTCTGTCACATTTAGCCAACGCGACGAAACTGGTTTATACAAAATCTTTTCTGTTAAGTATACGCGATGCTGTTTTGATCGGAATCTTTCTTGATGTATGCAATAGCAAAATTTAACGACGATATCGAATATCTGTAATGTAAATCACTTTATTTTATATGCTTATAATTTAAAAATTCTTTAAATTATTTTTTTACGGTATGTTTCTTTTTTAAGATTTTCGCGAATTTTTAGAAATACTAGAAGATGATTGATTTTTAATTATACTTGACAAAAAAATCAATAATTTTAAAATACTTACTCGTTAAATATAATTGATTGATAAAATTAAAATATTTATTATTTGTATAAAAATATGATTATTTTTATAAAGTTTCGGCCCTTTACAAATATAATATTATAAGGATAAATTTAACTAATTAAAGTCTCGGATAAAAAATCAAACGGATAAATTGTTGAAAAAAAATCTGTTTTTAAAGAACAACTGTATTAATCTTTTCAATGTACTTTAAGTTAATTTAGTTAATTAAATAAAAAAAAAAAGGATAAGAACACGTCATTAGAACGCAACACTAGAAAAACAACGATACCGCAACAAGTATAAGTGAAAACATATAGAGTAACCCATAAATTTCAGTAAAAAGAAGAGATATAAACTAGAACGAACATAGAGAAAATGGTCATCTGAAAAATAAGAGAATTAAAAAAAAAAAAAAAAAAGAAGAAGAAGAAAGGAAGATGAAGGTAGATTTATTATGCAGGGTCGCCCTCGTGGTCATCCAGTGCGTGTTTTATATAGGCGAAGGTAATTACCGCGCGGCGCGGAGTAGCCGAGAAGGAGAAAGAAAGGCGACCGAGAATAAATAAGATGAAGCGCGCATGAAAGGTGTGCGCCAGGTAAGGAGACAACAAAGCTCTACGTATATACATATATGTGTGAGTATATATATATACGCGAAGACGAGCGAAAGTGAGTTTGAGGGATTTCACGAGGCGAGGTTTTATATATGAGTAGCATCTCTTTCTCTCTCTTTTTCGCGACAACTCCCGCAGATATATGTACAAACGCGTTTGCAGTTGTCCCTTACGTACATATGCCAAGGCCGTAAGCTCGCGGCCCCCGCAGATAGGAAAAAATCGGAAATAAAGTAGCGTCGGTGAGGTGCCCAGAACGCGCGCGAGGATAAATTTTATACCGCATCGCTCCGATATAACGCGGACGCTGATTCTTGCACTCACTCTGTCCCTCTCTCTCTCTCTCTCTCTCGCTCTCTCTGTCTTCACCGATGCATGGATAGTGAAAGAGAGGGAGAGAGAGAGAGAGAGTTACGCAGCTGACGTTGATGTACGCCGCGACCTTGACAGTACTCTCGGCTAGATTGCACCAACAGAGAGAGAGAGAGAGAGAGAGAGAGAGAGAGAGAGAGAGAGAGAGGGAGAGAGGAGTTGCGCGAGTCTGACTGACAACAAATGTATGTGTGTGCGCGTGTATATTGCTCCGGATAAGAAGAATCCTCCTTACCCACAAACTGGACGATTTCAGGATCGGGACTCGCGCTCGCACGCGGGAAAGTCGCGTGATTAAGGATACGAGAATAATTAGGGTCGGCTGTTCGAATGCGTATATATCGTGTGTATATATATATACTCAAACTCTGTCTTTCAAGAAGTAGTACTAGCAGTAGTAGTATAAGGAAAGGCAGGTAAAGGCATACAGGAGGCTCAACGATGATAGAAAGAGAGAGAGAGTGAGAGAGAGAGACAAAAAAGGATGCGCGCGTGATTTATTCGGGGACGGCGCGCTGGCAAAAACAAGAGGCCGTTACGTGCGTACGTTTATATATATATATATATATATATATATATATATATATATATATATATATATATATATCTATGTATACGAGATCGAAAGACTATTTTATACATGCGCACATTGTCGCTCGGAGACGACACATATACACATATACACTTACGCGCATACGTACATTACGGGAGAGACGGGCGAGTGCGGAAATTAACGCAATTGGATTTTCTACTTGGAGTCGTTGTATATAAATATATCGCCGGAGGCAGTTTGCGCCGCGCGACCGATTTCGTCCTCCGCCTCGTTTATGCTTACCGCCGCGATTCTTGATGTTCCGACGCGTATTATATATATACACATACACGTAAAAGCGTCGTACAGCGACTGTACATGTACGCGAAGAGTAAATTTGGCGTGGTCTTGAAAAACAGCGTAATTCACCCCGAAGAAAATATACGCTCGAGTTTGTATGTATACCGCGAGTCGCCGTGCGCATTTCGATGGAAAATTGCGTCTTTGCGCATATTACGAAGTTGCGCTTTGTTCATCAAAAGTCATTTGGATGCTTTTTTCGTTTGCTTATCCTGCCTATATGTACGCATAATTTCAGTTTTTGAAGAGCGAGATATTGATATAAATTAAGTAATTATCGCGATTTCGGTATGTCGTCAACTACTGTCAACATTTATGAAAATTATTTTAATTTAATTATATTTAATAAATATTATGAAATTATATTGTTTCGTGACATAACGGATTTATTTAATTTATCAACAATAAGTGTGTATAATAAAAATAATAATAATAATACACGAAAATATTGTTTTTTTTTCTTGTAAAATTACTCCAAGAAAACTGAAAATAAAAATCTAAAAAATCGTTTAAGTATAAAAAATTACATATACCGATCAATAAAATTTGTTTCCTGACCCGATTTCTAGAAACCAAGCGCGTCAATTGTTTTACCATATAAAGCAAAAGGATCGAGAATAATCACCAAACAATCGCTGATATAAAAAAAAAAAAAAAAAAAAAAAAAAAAAAAAAAAAAAAAAAATAGTTCGCTACAATGTTCGACTAATAACGCTCAGGACACGGTGTCCATCGAATCTAATGGATCTCAATGAGTAAAATTTTAACGTTTCAAAGAGCAGGTGAATCGTTACCGTCTTTCTTGTGTATAAACTACAGGTGGTCGTAACGTTGTTACACTAAACGTTATCGCTGTTTCTTTTATATATATATATATATATATAAGTTTACGCGTAAGCAAACGCTAAGGTAAGATACGCGGAAAAAAAGTAAAGAAGTATATAGGTAAAAGTGAGGGCAAAAAGAGGCCGCGAACGAGACGAAATTCCCAGTCGATCGCGTAATCTCTCTCTCTCTCTCTCTCTCTCTCTCTCTTTTTCCTTTTCCATTAAACAATCCTCCTTAACGCGAAATCTCCTAAATAGCTTCTTTTCTCTCTTTCTCACGCGTCGCGCACGTGTACGTACAAGTACAGTACAAGAGGATAAAGAGAGAATAGAACGAATTCCGGATATACGTACACGTACAAGTATGCGTAATATACGCATGAAAGCTCGCTCGAGCGCGCGCGCGCGCGCTAGCAATTAAACGACGAGCAGCGGCGAACGTCTGTTGTGTGAGAGCTTCTTTTTTCGCAAGTATCACACACACATACACACACAAACGTGTACTATAACTCGTTGTCGGTACGGTAGCGACTCGTTTCTCCGCGTTTTATTGAGTTATAAAATGAAAAGATCGCGACGATCTCCACCGTAGCTTTTCTCGGAAACTTATATTACGAGTTTACGCGCATCGCGATATCACTTTCGCTCGCGCGCAAATGTTTCCGCGGGTGGTTTTAATTATCGTCGCGTACACTTCTGTCGTCGATGCTTGTATACATACATATTGTCTTTTAGCGGGGAACTTTAATGCCCGTGTACCATTCGTCGATCGTTCGTGCGATTTTCATTTGAACGCTTAATTATGAATTTGTTGAGACAATTGTACGTACGTTGTGTTAAAAGTATTTATTTACTATGTTTAAAATTAGTTTATTAAATGAAAATTATTTTTTTAAGATACTGATTATAATTTTACTTTGATTTATTTGATCTTTACTGTTTTTTATACAAATGTATACACAGACACAAGATTGCGGAAAGTTTGCTCTTAAAATATCTCCGATTTAAGAAAGATTAAATAATTTTTATTATCTATTTTGACGAATTAAAATAGCTCTATACAATCGTTTGAAATGTGTATATAAAATATGGAAGTCAAAAAGTAATTTACTTTTACTTTGATAAAAAAATTAGCTTACTATCAAGTTATAACATTAATCTTTTATATATTTATTTGGAATTTTAATTAAAGATCATCGTAAAATCATCATTGAAAATTGCTTTGATTCTTTTATACAGACAAAAATTATTCTGTATTGACAATTTTATACTAATTATTTTTTAATTAATTAAATCTGAATGCTATAGTCGATTGTTTCATGTATTGTTGCAATAATCTTTTATTTTTTCAATGATTACTGAAACTATTTTCTAAACAGTTTTGACATTTTTTAAAAGCTTATTACAAGTTATTTAAAATGTTTAAGAAGAAATATTAAAAATTAAAAAAAATATATATTACTATTTTTCTTTGAAGTAAATGTAAATTATTTTCAAAATAGATTAAATAGTTTAAATGTTTAAAATAAGTAATAAATTTATAATTCAAATCAATAAATAATATAGAAAAACTTATATTTTAAATAAATTTATTACAGTAATATAATATAATTATATTATATATTATAAAATATTAAGAAAATATTGGTAATTTTGTATTTTTTTAAACTTTTTTTATTTTAGTTAATTAAGAATATTTTTTATAAACATATTTATATTCAACAAATTAATTATAGAATTTCAACTACAATGTAGATACTATATTTTATGTTAATGCAACTTAAATTAATTGTATTGAATACTAATATATAGAGTTAGTGATTTATAACTTATGTCAATTTTTTTTTGTCTCGTAATAACTTTTTTTATGAATAACAAGTACTTTTAATTTAAAATAGTCATATAACATGCAACTTAAGAGATTGAACAATTTTATTTATTGTTCTCAATTCTGCTTCTTCTTTAGTACCACCTAAGCTCATTTCTATAATATCTGGAATTGTGTCTAATTGTATTATTAGCATAAATGTTACTGGCTCCATTGTTTGTAGTAACATATGGTGAAAATCTATCTTTGCTGAATCAAGTAAATCTTGAAATTGTTGTTTTACATTCACAATATTTTGTACTGTAATATTATGTTGACATTGTCTTATTAAAACAGATAGATGTTGTAATTTTGACAAATCAAAATTTAGAAAACTTGAATTTTCTGAAGATAGTTTCAAATTTTGAATTGATTTATCAGATTTATTAATAGGTGTTTTATATGAATCCTTTACGTGAAAATTATTTTTTATTTGTTCAATCATATTCTCAGATGCATTATTTTGAGCTTCTGCACGTGACTGACCAGTTCCAATAGCTTGAAATTCAGCTACAATGCACTTTACAGTATGAGAATAAACATGTGCAAGGCCTGAAATAGTTACTGCCTGATAAATTGGCTTTTTCAAATTCCATTGTGAACACAATTTCTGAAAAGTAATAAAATTTTTATAATTTTGTATATTAAAAATCAAAAATGAAAATATAAATACTTTTAAGTCCTCGACTGCTGAAAAATTTCCTTGATCCAATTTAGATTCTTTGGATAATGTTTTAGATGATTCAGCAGATATCACTTGTTTTTCTTGACTAAAGGAGCCAATTTTTTTAAGGACTTCTTGTGCAGCATTTTGTTTTGCTTCTTTTTTTGATCGGCCCATACCAAATGCTATAGATTTTCCGCAAGTTACTTTGCATTTAAATACTTTTGGACAACATTCCAATTCATCTTCACAAAGTTCATACACTGGTATTTTTCGAATTTTAGCCATCATTTCATTCAATATAGCAACAGGTGTTTTTACATTCATTGTTTACAGCGTCAAAAAATTTTAATATTAAAATAAATTTCCAATGAATTTCTGTAAAGAAATAGATTTAATTTAAATCTTATCACTAATGCACAATGATCAATAATAATATATATTTATATATATACATATTATTAATATATTATTTATATATATTTAGATATATTTTTATATTATAGTTTATAATTTATTACAGTATTTTATAAACTATATAAAATTTCACACAAATGTTATAAGACAAATGCAAGAACTATACTAAATTCATATTTAAATATATTCAATTTTAATAATTTCAAATAAATTTAATAATTTTATATTTTATATGCAATTGTTATTTTAATTTACCTTTTTTATATTTTACTGATTATTTAAATTTTTTTTTCAAATTATCATAAATATATAAAATTGACTAATAAAATGATTTTGAGAAATAGAAAACAAGTTTTAATGTAAATAAATTGTTCAACTTACATTTTGTTGTTTTTAGACTGCTTGTTCTTTTAATTTTTAATAAGCAATCAATAATGAATAACATAAAATAAACAGTAAATTATTTTTAATTTTTTACGTCAAAATTTTTAAAGTTTAATTGCAAGGAAGACGTATTCGTTACCACTTTGTATATTACTTTTTATATCACATTTATAATTTCTTTAAAAATTATAAGATACAGCATAATGTACTATTTGATAATAAAATTAATTTATTAAATCGAAAGAAACATCTTTGTTATTAAATGGAACAGTTCTTTGTGAAATGTGATCGCACTTAAGCGTATCCGTACATAAAGACACTTGTACTATATTCTACAAACTGACTCAAATAAGCCAAACGTTAAAACAAAGAAATAAAAAAATGTTGCGCGCGCAATTTTCTTACCAACCTTTAAAAACGGTAAACATATTTTACCAAAAATTAATGTGACAAAGTACTTAATTTTTATTGAATTTAAAAAGTGATGCAAAAATATTATACTAAAGAAAAATATCTACTAAAGAAGTAGATACTGCTGTAGTTTTTTTAAATTACGAATTTTTTATTTTATCAGGGTAAAAGTGTAAAAAGTTTTATTAAGTGAATTTCTATAATAGGTTGTAAACAGATTGTATTGTGAATGTTATTGTGAGTGACTTTCAGAATATATTTGGAATCATAACGGTTAATATTTTAAACGAACGGTGAGTTTTTATACAAGTATAACATTTTTAAAATGAATTATTTAAAATGTTTTATACAATCAATTAATACATTTATGTTTTTTATTTAATATTATGATATACGAGTGTATCATTTAACGCTTATTGTTTAAACATTTTTTTGTTTTTTTTTTTACGACATAATTTTATCTTCAAATAGTATTTCATTTGTAATGAAACGTTTTTTAATAATTAATTTTTAATCATATTTAAAGGTGTACAATTAGAAAGCAAAAAAAAAACTATATTTGTTTGGGAAACCCAATAATTTATGAAAATCTATAATACAATAAAATGTAACAAAATTGTTTTACACAAAAACAAAGCGGTTTTACAGTCGCTATTATAACGAAACGATACGACTACGTAAAATACAAGCGTAAATCGAAATATTTTTTTGTCTTCCATCGTGTATAAAATACGGAAGATAAAAAATCTTGGATGTTACTTATGCAACAAGAAAATTCAATAGAAATTCTCATAGAATGTTGCTATATTTTATCTTATACCTTTATACCTTTTTGCTACATTTTTGAAAAAATCTCACGAATCTAAATCAAAAATGGTCTTCTTCGTGTGAATTTTACAACATAATACGTAATCTAAAAAAAACAAGCCACAAAAGCATAAATAAATACTCATACAAGAAATAAGGAAATAGAAATAAAATTGTGCTGTGCAGCGTTGGCATAAATTTCCACAGTTTCTGAGGCTCACGAAGTAAGCCTTCACGGGGGGGGGGGGCTGCAAACTTATAAGCATACGATAATATATATGTGTATACGTGCCGACATACATGCACCGTGCGCAAACCGAGTGGTGAAACAAATGTAGGCTAGCGGGACAAAACGACGACGACACAGGACTCGCGCCGCAAGAAACATTGCAGCAAGAATCTTCGTGACTCTAAGTACCAACGTCGTCGTCCCCGTTGTATGCCATTGCAAGGTTTTTAATCATAAAATGGTCAAGAGACTGTTGAAACTTTTAACGGGTTATTACTTGCGCAATCGGTGCATTTAAGTAAATCATTTTTAATCTTTTTCATGTGGGGAGTTGGGGATACACTTCTTTTCTCGATGCGCTGAAACTTGCGTGCGTGAGAATATATTTACGCTTGCGTGAATTTCAATTTATGTTCTTTTTACTTCGTGATGAATTTTAGTTCCTAAAGTATGAGAAAATAAAATATCAAAAAATGTCACGTTATATTATTATTGTAATGTTACTAATGTGAAGTTTAATTTTTTTGTTTTCATAGAATTCTGTTAATTTTTTGATTTTATAGAGAATGCATTTGGTATAAACATTTAGGAAATGTACTTAATTGATTCATATAACTAAGTATAGGTTAAATATTCATAATCTCAATTACCTTTTATAGCAAATTCATTGTAAACTTTTTTCAGCATAAAATTTTCTTAAGATACCTGCATTTTTTAAGTACAAATATTTGTTATTTCTTTTAGTATATTTTTATAATGAATTTCATTAAATAAAAGAGTAAAAACAATGCTTTATTATGAACGTATAATAATCTAAAGTAGATTTTGAAATCTAATTTTAGTAATAACACAGCGTTCTTAACCTTAAATTTTTCGTTTTCGTTCTTCTCATCTCGCAACATTCATCACTGTAATTTGGAGGCTTTATAGCTTCTCGACATAAATCAAGCTCTTAATTAATTAAAATGAAAATGAGCGATAAAAAAATCAAATTATTAAAATTCTACGCATACATTCTAACACCTATGTGCACATACATATATACATATGCATACATCGAAGAACCGAACTAATTTTCTGTTCGCTCGCGTGAACGCAGCGTCGGTGATGCGGCGGATCAAAAGCTAATTAAATACCGGGGCGGCGGCGTGACCCTCGTCGTGTATATACACACGCACGTATACACGAGACGAGGATCCTCGATTCGTTTTCACGCCGATTTTGTTGCCGCGTGCGTGTATTGCGTCTGTGCATGCGTGTGCATTCAACCGTTCGATGTGCCTTCTAATATATCTATATATAAGGTTCTAAGATAATGCGAAACCTGCCGCGTCTCTTTCTCTCCCTCTCGTTCGTATTCGACTTCTTTAAAAGCGATCGGCTTTCTTCGATTTTTCGCTTCGTCGTTTCGTGTTTTTCCTCTTTGGTTTATTCTCGCACACTCCTTGTTCTCTTTTTCTTTCCCATCTCTTTTTATTCGTTCATTGTAAAAGCTCGTATAAGGGAGGTCCGTCTTAATTTCGAGTGAAATTGACCGAGGAACAATTAATTATTTGGCATGCGCAGAATTGCGTGTTGCAGCTGTGCACACCAGCGAGAAAACTGGTTAGCGCTGTGTTTTTATATATATGTGTGTATCTATATATATATATATATATATACACTCGCTCTCGCGATGAAAGAAGCAATGATTCCAAGGTGATTGTTGTATACCTTGAAATTTTGACGATTGAATTTTTTTAAAATTGTTTAATGCTTTTATTTTTATTTACGAATAATCGCCGAAACAACTTTACGTTTTCTTCGATTAATAAAAATATTATTCAACGAGATAAAAGCAGAGATGACTTTGCAAAATTCGATTAAATTTGATTTTCGATTGAATTTTCGCTAATATCAATTTTTATCAAAAAAATGTTGACAGTTTTACAGAATTTCAAAATCTCTTATTATTTCGATAGAAAATATAATGCGAAGAGAAAATAATTTTACAAAAATTATGTAAACATTGAGAAAGAAGAAAATAAACGCATTAATAATTTCATCGAATAATGAACGGAAGTATTCGTTAAACAAATAAAAAAAAAAAAAAAAAATGTTTCACAATATTCTACCAGTGAATCTATTCTCTCATCGGTATGCGAAAATATCGCAAGAAATACATAAGGTTGCATAATCTTCCAGTGTCACGCATGATTTGTGAATAATATTACGCAATCCCGGCTTACATATAGGTAAGAAAGAGGGAGGGGCGGGGGAGGGGGGGTAATGTACAATAAAATTTCATGAGAACGGCAAAATACTTGTTGATAAATTATTCCAACGTTTACGCACGTGGAATCGAATGTCCGTTTTAATGGCGCATTATAATATTATAATTTATTCGTAAAAATTTGATACTTTAAATACAATTTAAAAGTAAATGACATACGATGTTGCGGATAAAGAAAAATTTACCGGTATATTATATTATATAACGGTGTAATAGTAAAATATCGCGTGCAATTAATTGCTTCATTTGTATACATATGTGTGTGCATGAAATAAAATTAGCATAGAATTAAGTAAAATCTATTAACTTATTGAATTTAGTTATACGCTTAGATATACAATATATAAATTATTTTAAAACAATAAATTGTATGCATAGATTTTCAATATAAATCTTATATTCATAATCTAAATAGTAGGATAACATTTGAATACAAAATCACATAGAGTATATTAATTTTTGTTTTGCAATACATTTAACAAAAAAATAAGTTTTTTTTTGTCAAAAATATAAAAGAATATATTATTAACAATAAAGCAAAAAATGTATTGCACCTTAGACGTACGTTAAATACGATTAAATTTTTTTAATCTTCTTAACACTACTTTACTTTGTTTAGTAAATGAAAAACACAAGTTTACACTATACAATATTTTATATATTTTTATATAAATGAACTTGTACTTTGAAATCAAAACGCTTTGGAATTTATTAAATAAGCGATTTTCTATGCAATTTATTGTATTACTGTAGACAGAATTTTTTATTTTTACAAGAAAAACATAATCTACTTTAATATAGCACAGATTTTTCTTTAACGCAACTGCTATTTTAGAAATTTTTTATATAATAAAAAAAAAAAAAAAAAAAAAAAAAAATTAAAAAATAAAATTTCAAAAGGAAAAAGACAATAGGTTATCGAGTATTTTAAGTGAATTCGTTTAACAGATGAGCATAAAATATTGCAAGCAGTGTTATAAAGAATTTTTTTTTTTTTTTTTTTTTTGTTTTTGTGATTATGAAAGATTACTACAATGGGTAACATCTCACAATCGGTACATTTTGATGCAAAAATGAATTGTAAATTTTCTATACGCGAAAAATACAAATTATTTCTTTGTAACGATTTATAACAGAGAGAATTTTTTCGTAACCGTTTCGTACTTTTTAATAACTATATAAAATGTTATTAAGGTATCGACGTTTAAAAAATGAAATATCTCGGGTTTATGGGAAACTTACTTGCTCGAGTTTAAAATAAATACCGAAAACGAATTTATCGCGGAGACGTTACACTTTAACTCGTGTTTTTGATATTTATGTAAAGTAAAGATTTTTGTATATTAAAACCTATAATTTTAGTATTGAATAACTCGCTTGAAATATAATTATTCGAAAAAATTTTTCCTCTATTTCTGCAATTAGTCAAATTTATCGATCTACATATTTTACTTGGTTAAATTGAAAAATTTATGTAACTGTAATTATAATCGTATAAAGTAACAATATTATTCGTCTCGGTTGTTAAAGATAAAAAAAATTGAAAACTTCCGTAATTAAAAAAACAAAACTCGCTTCGGTTTTAATGTTTCAATATATGCGAGATCGAATTTTAAATTCAAAACAAAAATTTAGACACGCGTCTAACTTTTTGTACAATAATCAAAATAAATCCGGAGTCAATCTCACAATCGTTCAGATACACATACAATAATCCTTCGGCTCGACTGTTTAATTACGAGGAACGCGTGTACAAACGCGACACCACATTATTCATATAGTATAGCGCAGAGATATGCATCTCGCTATTATAAGTAATTCCATCGTACGCGCCATCGCATCGATAATAATGAACATATATATGAAAAGGATAACGCGAATTGCGCTAGTTGAGACATTTTTCAAACTTTCTTGCTAACTCGTTATATGTATATTCGAAGGATATATAAGCGAAGGGTTAACGTATGACACGCGTAAGGGAAAAAAAATAAGATAAGAATGAAAGAGGTGTATAGGATAAAGTTGAAAAGAAAAAAAAATAAAGAAGCGCATTGCTGTGCAATGTGTGTATATATGCGTTTAATATTTATAAGGATATTTTTTTTTTTTTTTTTTTTTTTTTTATCGAAACGCATCTCATATCGAGCGTTCCGAGAAATACTTTTTTACTCATTTAACTTTTCATTTGATATATTAAAAGAACAGTTTCATTTTATTCTCACTTTGATTTACTGCTATATGTATATACACACACACATAATAAATGCGGTATTACATTCGCATTTATCTTCGAGGATTTGCATAATTATCGATAAAACGAATTAATATAATGTATTACGATGAATTTTATAATCCAAATATCGAAGTATCTCTCTAATGTGTTGTAAGCTAATCTTTTTCTCATTTTCGTTTGTTGCATATATTTTATTTTCATTAGCTTTTTGAACTGACGTTTTTGCATTGTCGATGTGACAATTTTATTACAGCAATGTGAAGATTACAACGATTGATAAATAAAGTATGTATACGGCTAAGCATTGTAAATGTGTCGATAATAATACATTTCATTAATGGAGAGTTATCTTTAAAATCTTTATTCACAAAAAATTATTCGTTAAGTGTATCGATTACTCGCTTAAAATTAAAATTTAAAAAATTAAAAAAAAAAATTTATCTAAATTTATAATCAAAGCACTCTATTTTTTTTCTTTTTTTTAATTTATTAATCATTTCGACCCGCAACGATGAGTTGAGACATTTATATAAAACATCCACTTATGTGGATAAATTCTACAGGATTGTGCCAAATGTAGAATTTATTTTATAAAGACATACATTTTATTAAAATGTTTGTGAATTTATTTTATTGAAGATTTATTCTATGTAAAAAAGATAAAAGAATTTGTCGTAGTTAAATTATTGTTTTTGAAATGTCGCTGAAACAGACGATAGTTCCTTTATATTTAGATTTTAATAGAATATTATTCGTTTAAGAGTTTGAAAATATTATCAATTGTTATAGAGTATAAATATTTATAAATTTTTTTACATAAAATTTTCGCTTCCATTTACGATTTACTAATTTAAATATACATTAAAAAAAATTAAAATAATTTCAAGACTGACGTATATTTTTTTTTTTGCTTCTCAAAAGTGTACCGTAGTTGAATTAGTTTCAAAACCATTAGCAAATATAATTATTTATTACGTATTTTATAAAATCGCGCACAGCACACCGTTAGACATACTTCAATCATTATAGTTTTTAAAACGCAACGACGTTGAAATATTCATTAACGATAAACCTCTCGTGACTTATGATATTCTCACGCACTAAAAAAAAAAAAATTCAGACTATTTAACGATACTCGATGCTCGAGCGGAGAGCTCTTCGACATTTTAATTTCCAATTGCATCAGCGCGAAAGTATATGTACACAGAAAATCGAAATCTCGTAATAATTTTGAAGAAATCTAGTTCACAAAGCTGCGCCGCGTTCCACATACCTCGGGCTTATATATATATATATATATCATATATAGAATTCACAAGAGTATTTCACAAGAGCGAGAGAGAGAGAGAGAGAGAGAGAGAGAGAGAGAGAGAGAGGAGGGAAAGAGTAGGTAAACGAAGGTATATAACATGCACGCGTCGAAGCATCCCGGGCAATGATGTAATTCAACACGCATAACGCGCGCATTGGCTCCCACGACTTCTCCAACGTGCTTACTCTATATATATATAGATGTATGTATGTATGTATGTATGTATATGTGTGTGTAAGCGAACAATGAGAAAGAGAATCTACTTATCTCCCGTACATATATATAAGCGAAGAAAAGAGAGAGAGAGAGAGAAAACGCGGACTCTCCTCTTCAGGAATCGGTCATTTATGCAATCGATCATCTCTCTCTCTCTTTCTCTCTATCTCTTTCACCGGTACATTCCGCGAGCGCCATTGCTTTTACGATCGACTCTCACTCTCTCTCTCTCTCTCTCTCTCACTTGCATTTTGCTGCTCTCAGCTTCTTAAGCCACCGCGGGCGAAAATAAATTCTTCTGCCACTGCCGCCGACGCCACCGCCGCGAGTTATAAGTTTGTTCAACTGCTTCTTCTTGCGAAGAGAGACACACGAAGCAACAAGGTGTTCTCTCTTCCATCCAAGAGACGTTTCAGCTCTCAACGTGTGTATGTACTGCTTTGTACTTTATTATTCAACGCGTGCGTGTGCACATGTATACATGGATATGTACGCGTGTGTGTTTGCCGCTTACACACTTATACTCACACATAAAGATGACAATATCGCCTTGCGCTTCTTTTTTCTGTTTTTTTTTTATTTTTTTTTTCATTTTTAACGAAGTAATTTTAGAATTATTGTTTATTGAAATAAATGCATGAATAATGTATTATAAGCGCTAAATTTATATATGACGGAACTGAAATGAAAGAGACTCTCTTTCAAGAGAGAGAGAGAGAGAGAGAGAGAGAGCACATTTTTCATTTATTCCTTGGCTTTTAAACGAATTACTTATGACGCAATAATAATCGAAGATGTACTTACTTTTCTCGACAATTGAATTTTAAAGGTTATTTTATGATGATTTTCATTTGCCGGACAAATGAGGTTTAATACTTTGTCATTTTTATCGCGTTATATACTAATTGATGATAAAACTATATAATACTAATTGTTCGTTTTTGTATTTTTAATGATTATTCTTTTAATTTCACTTTTATGTATACTTTATGAGATTTTCGATTAATTTTATTTATCGACCATTGGAATTGTAGATATACAAAAGAGGCTTTACAAATTAACGTTTTATTATTGATTTTCATCGTATAATTGAAGCCGCATCATATCATTCGACAAGTTACATTTGTCGAGGAAAATGAAAAAAAGAAAAAAAAAATTAATTTATTCTTAAAATTTAAATTTCGAAGCTTAAAAAGTCTTAACGATGTATAAAATACGAAGCATTACGTAATATACGATACATTTATAAAAGTGGAAAAACATCTTCAGTTTTTTTTTTTCCCATACAACATTATATAATAATAATCATCATTGTTAATAAATTATGTAAGCTCGACAATGTTTTTCGTTGCGCTGCATATTCTTTAATTGCGTTGAAAAAAAAAAAAAAAAAAAAGAGAAAAAAGAAAATTAATCCCATTGCATAATTATAAATTGTGTGGTCTGATTAGTGGAATTACGCGTCCGTTTAATTTCGGACATTTGATGGAACTTTCTCTCTCTCTTTCTTGAAGATATACATTTTATATATACACATTGCACAACGTTCGAAAAATGTCAGACAATGATAATTACGAAATGTACGAGTCTTTCCTTAGTATGTGTGTACGTGATGAAGGAATTACATTATCGTGCTCTCGTTCATCCAGATCTCGCGTCCGATGCGATCGAAAACTATCTCGCGTATGAAGGAAGAAAAAAGCATCAGTGTGAGAGAGTGAGAGAGAGAGAGAGAGAGAGTGAGAGTGATGATTTTGTATAAGTATGTGTATATACACATCTATACATGCATAAACTAAGCGACAAGCGATCGGTTTCGTTCTGACACACGGCTGTACAACAAGCGTGCGGGATGAAACACAAATTCGAGAGTAAGAGAGCGTCAAAACACAGAAGATTTATATGTATGTGTGTATATATATATATATGCAAACAGTATCTATTCTTCTTTCGGCTGATTCCCTTTGTCTCTATTTATGTATATACACGTATATACGCGAAACTTTTTACTCGTCGCGGCAGTATACGTAAGGATCCTCCTTTCTCCTCGTGGCGTCACGACTACTCGTGTAAATCTGCTCTTCTCTCTTTCCCTCTCTCTCTCTCTCTGTCTCTCTCTCTCTCTGTCTCTTTGTTGCACGTTTCCCCACAGTGTACGTACACCTACTTTACGAAGATTCCCGTAACTAAGTCACTTCTACTTTTTCCTTTATCACGCTGCTAATTCTCTTTCGCGTTCCCTTGTAACCCTATATACTAGTATATATACGTCTAATGCGACGGCGTTTCTTTTCTTCTTTAGGTAAAGAAAGAGAGCGAAAGAGAGAGATTACTTTCTTAATTATTCCGAGGGTGCAATTAAAAAAGAATCTCGAAGAAGAGACATACATATACAGAAGATAGAGAGAGAGAGAGAGAGAGAGGGGGGGAGACAATTCGCAGTCGTTGCTCTCGTTCAGCGGAAGAGGTTAAGTAGAAGAATTCCGATGATTCCAGACGAAGCTGAGAAGGAAGAATTAGTATCCTCGCGCGCGTGTTATCCTTGTATACCACCCGGTGAAACAGCCTGTTTTTGTTATCTCTCTCTCTCTCTCTCTCTCTCTCTCTCTCTCTCTTTCTTTCTTTCTTTCTCTTTATTCTTTCTGCCTCGTATGGTTCTGTCGCACCCGCCGTGAAACCCATAGCTTTTATGTTCCGTGCCTCTTCATTTAGGTTTTCCAGCAGAGCTCGCTTCGAACTCGATCGTGTACAATTTTTTTCATGTATATATACATTTACACGTTGCCGGTCTTACTTTTTCGATGCGATGATATATATGATGTATACGTTAAGAAATTTTAATCCTTTTTTTTGGTTTTTCTTTTTCGCGTACGTAAGCGTAAAACACGACTTTGTGTTCGTTACGTATTTTGTTTTTTTAATTTCGTTGATTTTACCGATCGACGTTAGATCGATGGTTACGACGTTTGCCGTGTAATTAATTTACTTTAAATCAATTTTATCAGTTTTGGTTATCGGCTTTCGCGTAATGTCACTAATTTACGAAATTTTTATTGGTTTTTATTTTATATATTTTTTTTTTTTTTTTTTTATTTATGGAAAAGTGTATGCGTATACACATTGAGATTTTGAAATTTTAAATGAATTAATTATTTATCTGATAATATGATCAATATGAATTTATAAGTTTAAAATTTATCGCTTTTTACCAATTGCATAATTCTATAATCGTGGCCGTAAAATTTAAAATCAGCAATTCCTCTGATAAAGTTTCGCAATTGTATACAAAATTAATTATATTTCATTCATAAATGTATTATCATTACAAAGTAACTATTATTTATTTTAACATTTATCTTTTATCTTTTTTCTTCATTTTGTATAGAATTACTTCTCACAGTTGTTCTCTTAATTTGTGGAATTTAAATTGCATTCAGTGAGACAATTTGCGTCGCCTTAATTTCGCGTCTTTAACGCCGTACACTTAAAACATTTAAGTAATCTAAAATTTGGTTACAAGAAAATTTTTGCTTTAAACTAATTACCTTTGATTATTTCTAAACATATACTCTGCGACGAGAGAGTTGCACGTTACGTGTGTTTGAAAAAATTCATGCGCCGTGTAACAATTTTTCGAAAGATATTTAATTTTTTTATAAAATCGAGATTTTTTCGTTTTATTCTTATATGATGTATGATGTGCTGATTTGAAAAAATTATGTATTAAAATTGTTCGATGATAATTATTTATAAAATCAAAACGACAAATTTAAAATTTCATTTGCAATCCTTAATTTCATTCTCATCTTTCTGTTTTGCACACCATTACAAATCATTTCGAGTACTTCAACGGTATAAGCCACGAACTCGAATCGCTTCCTTCTCTTTCTCTCTCTTTCTCTCTCTCTCTCTCTCTCTCTCTCTCTCTCTCTCTCTCTCTCTCTCTCTCTCTCTCTCTCTCTCTCTCTCTAGCTTTTCCACTTTACTCATGCGCGAGCCATCGAAAAGTTTTCGTGCCGCGTCGGTAGTGCGGTTTTTGTTTATCCTCGCTGTATATACAAGTGCATACAATGATTCTTGTATTATTACGTGGCACTTCGTCGTTAACATTTTTCATGCTTCCGCTTCTGTAACTCGGTAGATTAAAAGAAGATGGAACGATGCCGATATCTTACGGTGTGCCTACGTCTTGGGTTACGGATACCGATATTGGTCACCTTCGATCATCGAATGATGCGAGCCCGATGAGCTTTATCGATTATTATCGATGTTTTATGAGACGACTTTAACTCTAGCGATTTTTATCGGGGCAACGAGTTAAAAAGAGAGAGAATAAGACAACAAAGAAATGTTGTATAGTAGATAAATAAGTTGAGAGGGTCAATTTTGAAGTGTATCTTTATTCGATCGATGCTTTGTTTATATTTCGAAGCCGATAGAGTTTGTAAGACTTGTAGTAAGTAAGACGAGGAATAAGTAAGAAAGCAATTAAGAGTAAACGTTTTTGAGAAATTTCGGTCAAACTCGCAGGGTCGAGTGTATTTTGTTTTGAAATAACTTAATGATGGTTAAATAAGATTGCGACTTTATTTAATAAGGTGTAATGTTTTTAATGGCAGTTATTAATAATGAAGAGTAATTCATTTCCTAGTTATTCGTAAGATAAAATTTTCCGTTTTTGTAAAAATAAACGGCGTTTCCGGTGACTCGTAATAATTAAAATATATTTTTTCAAAAACTAGAGAGAAAAATCATTTTATTTTATTTATCGATTGTTATAAAATTTTATTGATCGAACGGTTACTTTAATTTTTTATATTTAATCGATAATATATATAATTAAAAACTTAAAATGTAAAGATTATTTCTAAATAGATATAGTAAAATAAAATTTCTCTCCAATTATAACATCAAACATAATTTGCATCTTTCAACGTTTAAAATCCCAATTTCGAATATTTTTCTCAAAAAATAAAAAACAAAAAAATCAATCATAATTCTGCTACCATATGCAAATATTCGTCTTGAAGCTATCAACAATTTTTTTTTTTTTTTTTTTTTTTTTTATAAAATTTATCACCCGAACAAAATGAGAGAAAAAATAAGTCAAAGGAAACAAAAAAAAAAAAAAAAAACGCGCGATTCAAAGCTCGACAAATTCTTCGAACGAAAACAATGGTTAAAACAACAAGAACGTAACAATTCATTTTCACGAGCGCTTATAACTCTGACAAAACAATCTATGTATATAAGTACATCGAGCTACGAGAGCCAAACCGTATGCACAACTGCGCGCGACAATCTTCACCTCTTCGGTCTCTCTCTCTCTCTCTCTCTCTCTCTCTTTCTACACTCGCATAGCAAGGATAAAATATATCATCACGTATATATGTATATAAGCGTATGCGAAGATAAGCGATCGCCGTCTTTTACGGAACCGATTAACGTCGCATAAACAAACATACGTATATATTTTCCACCCGAATAAAATCACGCGCGCACACACACACACACACATATGCACAAATACCTTTGGTACTCACAAACGAGGATCGTACACGTATATACATACACGTGTATGTATTATTGCGGCGAACAATGAAAGAAGGAGAAAATAGTAGCTCTGTATATCTACACAAACGTAATTACACATAAAGAGAGCAAGACAAATTTGAATAAAGTCGTTCGCTCGCGCAGAAAAGTGTCACCCTCTCGGTGAAAGTCGCAGTGCACTTGCGAACCTCCCAACTTATGCGTTGATATACCTTCCGGGTGACGATGTCTCTTGCTTCTCCATTTATATACCATACATACTCGTATATACGTTATAACGTATACGCGTACAAACGCGTTGCGCAATGTCCATTCACAGCGAGCTTCGATACACTTTTATTAGCGCGTATGCGTACACACATGTGGGCTGGCTTTTATGTTTATGTCCTTTTTGTCTTTTCCAAGGAGAGGATGAACGAGGCAAAAAATAGAAGTAACTAAAAGAAAGGAAGAAAACGGTTAAAGGAATGAAGCGTCACCGATTGCTAATTGTGACGGGTTCACTCGAGGGAGAAAGAGCAACGAGTATTCCTTATTCGTGTTTATTCTTTTTTCCCCTCTTTTTCTTCTTTTTTTTCTTGACGAGTATCTGTATAGTGTACTAGTACACGTTTGCGTGAGAGAGAGAGAGAGAGAGAAAGAGAGAAAAGAAAGTCGACTCTTCAGGACAAGTTTGGAAAGCGGAGTAAAAAAGCGTGGGATGAGTAATTAATCGAATTAAGAGAATAATTAAACTAATTTCGAAAGGTTTTAAAACTTTTTTTATGTATTTTTATTTTATCCTTATATATATATATATATATATATATATATATATATATATATATAAATTAAGCCTAAGATTAACTATAAATTTGTCGTTATTAATATTTAACAAAGTATATTTAAAAATATTCTATATAGTTTTGAATGTATTTTATAAATTGTAATTTAATCATAAAATTTGCTCTATAAATAATATTCAAATTTTACCGTTAAAAAAAAAAAAAAAAGAAAAAAAAGTACGATAATAAATATAACTTCATATATACGTTCGCGAGACGTTAGACATTTTTTTTCAAACCGCCGTACGAACGTCATAAAGTTGCACATTTTAAATATACAAATTCCTCAACTATGCATATGTATATAAAAGTCCGTTTGCAAGATTAAATTCTTCTCGGAAAAGAAATCGTTATTTTAGCGATAAGTTTATCTCTCTCTCTCTCTCTCTCTCTATCCAATGTATAATCTACGATAAATTTTGCACATATAGTAAGCCGCGTAAACACCATTTAACATCGAATTTGTCAAAGTCCAACAAAAGCCGAGGACGAGAAATTTTAATTCAAAAATTAATCCTAAATCGATCGTTCATCTTCGACTTTTATACATGTAAGGTACACACCTTTGAGTATTTCGACAAATTAAGACTTTGGGGATGTTTCTTTTTTTTTTTTTTACCCTTTTATCTTCCTATAAAATTCTCGCGATAAAAACGTAATATATCATTAAAGATGCGCATAAGTATACTCCTGCGAATATATATATCGATGCGAGTAAAGGCGACAATGTAAAGATAATCGGGCTTCCTGAAATGGAGTCTTGCATTCATTTTAAATCCTCTAAAAGATCAGCTTGAAAAATTTCATATATATATACATAGACGCGCTTGAATTATAATTTCCGACAATTTTTTTCGTTTACGGCTGTCGGATTACACTCACACACACACACACACACACATACACACGTGCGCGCGCACACATGTACGAAAATTTTGAACGACGTAGTCGATTCCGCGTTACTTTGCGCGATCGGTTCGTCTTTCGATTCTTTATATACAAATAAACGCGAAAAGGAACAAGTATATAAAATAAGAAAAATCATCGAATAAGGAGAAACGACGAAAGGAGCGGCGGTGTGTACATATAGCTCGACGGCGCACGTTTTAAGCAGAGCCTCTCCCGTGCGTCGTTTTCCAAGGGAAATAACGAGCGCGTGAACCTTGGTATGTATACAGCGGCGCCAAGGCCAATGCCGCCACCGCTATTGTAATGGTATTCGTGTATCTCACAAATAAGTGTATATACATATACATGCGAGCGCCCAAGAAAAAGCTACAGCACCCGGGTATATATATATATATATATATATATACACACACAGAGAAGGAGCGAACGGTATAATCCTCTTAGCGATCGTCGATGTCGAAATGAGGAAGCAAATAAGGCATTACAAGGGTGTGCGCTCTTTTCTCACGCGCGCATTTGTCCGCTTACATGCGCGCTTACGATCGCCTTTCCCTTCTTACTTTTTTGATCCGTCCCGCGCGCCTATGGTAATAATTTATTTAACTTGTGAGGTGTGTGCGGGTGCGTGTATGTGTGTGTGTACGTAAGTGTGCTTTCGTTTTTTTTTTTTTTTTTTTTGTTTTTGTTTTTTTTGTCTCGGAGTCGTAAGAGAGGACAAGCCGAGCGAGACACCGAAAAATATATCGTATCGTGGAAGGATATAAACCTTTTTCCTTCTTTCTTCCTTTCTTTCTTTTATTTTATTTTATTTTATTTTATTTTATTTTATTTATTTTTTTTTTTTTTTTTTTTTTTTTTTTTTTTTTTTTTTTTTTTTTTTTTTTTTTTTTTTTTTTTTTTTTTTTTAGGAGCTTAAAGCAAAGTATCAGGGCTCTGCTATATGTACACGTATAATAAACGCGAAAGAGAGGAAAAAAAAAATGAAAGAAAGAAAAAAATGAACGGGAGACGGTCGACCTCGAGGACTATCGCGCACAGACCGCGTAAGTAATATCAACGCAAAACCCGAACTTGATTCCGCTTTCACTTTTGCGACGGACACTGCACCGCCGGCACCAAGCCGGACTTTGCGCTCTCCCAATTAAACGCGCGCGGATACCGCCACGCAAAAGTATAAAAGAAAACGAAAAGATAAAGGGTATGAAAAAAAAGAAAAAAAAAAAAAAAAAAAAAGTTCAATCTTTGTATGCGTTACGTGTGTATACACACGCACACACATACAAGACGTTCGCGAGGACGCGTAAACGCGCTCGCGCGCGCGAGATTAATTATGTACGTGTGTAAGTGCGCGAAAGTTATGTAACGAAAGCGTGCTGTCTCTGCATATGCTTACCGGTTTATGCGCGTATGCATACGTACGCGTAAGTGGGCGCACGTACATATTCCACGCGGTGCGACTACGCTCTCGATTCTGCCTTTGTCGAGAGTTTGCTCGAATTGCCTTATTTAATTGAGTTGTGCGCACGCTTGTTTAAGCTCATTCTAATTCGTTTTGCTCGAGAAAAATAAACGATCGGCACGTGTTAACTTAAGCTTACTACATACGCCTTATTTCTCTTATTTATTTTACCGAGCTTTATATTTTTTTTTTTTTTGACTTAATGAGGCTTTAAATTTTACGAATTTTTATACGTTTGCCGAAATTTTAAAAAGACGACACAGCGAACACTTTAATTGAAAATGCGGTGTGTATACGATATTTAATGATGCTTTTCGTGAGCAGCAACTTTTCCGTGTATGTATATGTTTAACGTATGCGTTAAAATTTTTTACGACGATGGTCAAAAGTGAAATACGTTTTGTATTTGAATGTATAATTATTTAATTTTTTTGAATGATATTTTTTACCATAGATATAAAAACATACATTGACTGCTTTAAGAGAAAAAATTAAAATTAATAAAATATATAATTTGAAATATTTTCTTAAATAATAAAATCATGCATTCTTAATCATTTAAATTAAACGAAAATTAAAATTTTTACTTAAGAATAAAAATCACCGTTACTTTTATAAAATTGTCGAGTAAAATGTCTTTTTGTTGTACATCACCAAAAATAATAGTATACATCGACAATACATCATTTAGAAAATTTTTTTTTAGCTCTCTTACGTGAACTTTATTTAAGACAATAGCTCAAAAAAAAAAAAAAAAGAAAGAAACAAAAGAATGCTTGAAAAAAAAAAAAAAAAAATAGAGAGAGAGACAAACGATTGGGTCAGCCAAGGAAAGATTATTGTTCAAACGCAATAACAATCAGAGTTTGCGCGTTCGCCATGGCTTTTCCCATCGCGGCTGCATAAAACGACGAAAGCTTCTTTCGCAATTAATTTTTTGCTCGAATCAAGCACACACGTACATACGTAGTAGATACACGTAGTACACGCATAAGTGTGTACATATAATAAACCCGGTGGTGAGCACAGCCGACGAAGGTTAACAACAATAACAATCGCAATTCTTTACAAAATACGCATATATACCGCGCGAGGAATCGCACGTCAAGGAGAATGAAACATGTGTCTGTGTGTCTGTGTGTCTGTCTGTAAGTGTATACATATATACGTTCAAATACGTCGAACAAAGAGAACGAGTTCGAGAGCACTCTCGAGTCGACGAAAGAGAGCGAGCGAGAAACGGTTCGTTCGTTTCTCGTTTAATCCTTCCGCCCGGGACGATTTATCGGGCGATCGATGTGATTTTGACGAAAGAAAATAACGCGTGCTTTTTTACAAGGACGTAAGCACGACGTGCGCTTGCGCGTATACTGTATGTGTAACGAAAGGTGGATGGTTAACGGGAAGAATTTTTTTTAATACTTTTTAGGATACAAGTTAAAGTTTTTCGTTCGTATATATTGAAATTTTGACGAATAAATGTCGGGACTAAAAGAAAGATGGAGGGATATTTTAGGTTATTTGCGCAATAACAAAGAACCAACGTGACTATAAAATTCTTTTTTTTTTTTTTTTTTCATTACCCAACTTTTATGTTCCTTGAATTTTATTATTTAATATAAACGCAGCTCTATAAATCTTGAATTTTTTATGTTATTTCTTATACGAATTGTTATAGAAAAAAATATATTGAACTAGTGATAATTTATAATTCCATATTTCTTTGAAATTTTTTTTTTTTTTTTTTTTTTTTTTTTTTTTTATTATATTTCAACAGAAGTCATAATTTTTTCGTTTTATTATATATGAATAAATTAAAATTTTTAACGAATAAAAAAAATATATATATTAAAATTCCTAACTCAAAACGTATTTTTCTTAATATTTTTAAATAAAATTTTAAATAAAATTTTTTTAAATTAAACGTTACTCCTGATGAAATAAAGCAGATTAATTTTTAATTTGCATAATAGTAAATAATTAAAATAATTTTCATAAAAAAATGTTATCTAGTTTTTAACAAATATTTTTCGTTGAAAACTATTACGATTAATTATTATTATTATTTTAATTGCGCTATAAAGATAATTAGTTTCGATAATATTCAAATTTAAAAGAAATACGGTGAATTTAGTCACTACAAAAATGGTGAAAAAAAAGAAAACAAAAAAATCATCTCCTTTATTATAATTTTTCGCCGAAAAACAAAAGGCATCTCGCATTAATCAAAGCTTTGTTTCCCAATCTTATTCGTAACAATCAAAAAATAAGCAAAAAATTAAAAAAAAAAAAAAAAAAACAAAAAAAGCAAAAAAACATCCATTCCACCAACAAACAATTTCAGAGACAAAAATATTAGTATCTTTATCCCGCAGCGTCTGTGCAACAAAAAAAAAAAGCAGATTTATAGACACGCATGCGTGTCGAGTAAAGACTAGACAGAAGGACGAAGCGGACAATGAGAAAGAAAAAAAAAAAATGAGGAGCGACCAAGTCGGAAGGTCAGGTGTCGATCATCCGGTCGACGAAGCGTGTCATATATGTATGCACGCTTCTATGATACACTTATTCGTCGCGGAGGACACGCACACACACACACACACACACACACACACACAGCTATCGCGATTTTCTTTTCAACCTTCTTGATGTCGACGGTAACGTATTTGCAAAACGATCGGTAGTTATAGGCGCGTATACGTATAGTTGCGCAATCCACGAGCTCTCGAGCTAATAACTTTAGCGCGAGTTTACAGCCGTAATGATGCAGTTGTCGTCGTGTACATGTATAACTACCGCGACCGAACGCGAGAATTAAAACGGACGCGTATTTTATATGTATTTCGTCTCTCCGCGGCTCTCTGCGGTCATTCTCTTCTTAATTGCAAGCGTCTGTGCATCTGTTTGTGTGTGTGTGTGTGTGTGTGTGTATGTATAGGTTGCGTAATCGAGTTCACACGGATACGTGGAAAAACAATGGGAATATCTCGCTCGTGACGTATTTTTCTTTTGCGTAATAAACATAAACGTACGGGAAATTTCCCGCGTATCGATCGATAAAAAAAAATACTCGAGTTTACGCGATCGCGAGTATGTCTGTCTCACTCTCTCTTTCTCCTTTTATTAACCGTACGAGCAATGGGTGATCTATTTTGGAATCGGTATAAGAATATACATCTCATAAAATTCACGCGATTAATGCAATTAAACGCTGTCGGACGGGACAAAAAGATGCGCGCGAATGTAATCGTCGTTGATATCTCTCGTTGTCGTTCTCTCGTCGTAAAGTTACAACTTTGTCACGAGAATCGTACATGTTTAAGAGCGGGTAAACGTTCACGAAGAGTTTAAATTTATCGTCAGGATTATTGCGATAGTTTTTTTGCAAGTGACGATGTAAACGTGTCGCTGGATCTTTCCTTTCTTTTTTCTTTTTTTTTTTTCTTTTTTTCATCCTAATAAACAAAGACTGTATGCTCTCAATTCTAAGATGTAATTCTTATAACAGCACTTTGTAGGATTTATTACGTCTGCAAGTAAAGTTGTAAGCATTTTTATCAAAAGTAAAATGTTTTTTTTTTTTTTTTTCTGACTATTAAGAATGTTATTTATATTATAGGTATATACATATCATACGAGCATATCTTTTACTTATTTATTTTTAACTGTACAGTTTAACGATAAATGTGACATTTAATTGCAGCTAAAAATGTAGCTAATGCTTTTGAAAAAAAATAAAATAAGAATAATGCTTGGGACTTTTATTTATTTATTTATTTTTTTTTTTTTAAATTACACTTTATAAAATATACTTTTATAAAATAAATTAAGCGTTTTTATATTAGAAAGATCGATCGAATCAATAATCAATCGGAAACTATACTCATTTAAGCATCGCTAGTTGACGCATACTCGATTTCATTAATTTTTTTTTTTTAAGTTGAAATAATTTACCATTTAAAAATAAATTGTTGGCATAGAAATTCCAGCTGCAAGTTTGCATCTGTTCTTTAATTTCAACTCAATTATTGATAATAGTTTAACATTTGATTGATTTTTAATTATTTTATTTATTTCTGTATTTTTAAGATCAAAAGATTATATTTTTATAAATAATCATTTGTTTTGTTATTACTTAATAGGTGTAGATTTTTCTAAATATTATGTATAGCTTCTTTGTCTTTTGTGTTATTTGCATTATGAAATTTTAAATACTATTTTAATGTGATTTTTTTAATGAATCTTTGTCTTTTCCTTCTTTAATACTAATATTATTTTTATTAACAACAGATAAAAGAAAAATTCATTCATTACAATATCGATTATGAAAACATTACCTAATTAAATATCAGTGTTTTAATGATTGCGTATTTTAAAAAAAAAAGGTAACAAAAAAACTTTATTCTTAGTTACATGAAATAATTATTTTAAATGAATTTTTATAAATGTCAAAAAATACTTATTTAATCATTGGTTTTAAATTATTTTCCATGATTAATTTTAATTTTTTTTACCCACCAACGATTAATTTTAAGATATTTAAAAATCAATACAAATATATTCTTGTTCTAATTACATATATAATTAGTTTTTTATACCCAAAAGCTAAATTAAACTAAATAATATCGATAAAAACCAGTAAGTGTTAAATAATAAATAAATAATTAAATTTTTGTCAAAATATTTTCTCGCATTTGCAATGTAATAATTGATGTATCAAAATATTTATAAAATGTGCTAAAATGCAAAACATATCGGCATCCTTTCACATACCGTTCTCATGAGAATCACATTTGCAATTTTCAAGGTTAAGGTCACGAGTCAAGTACAAAAGAAATTTCCGACGGTCTGATGGATTCCGACACGTCAGATATGGTGTAGAAAAATAACACGATTAGATGCAATTCTTGCTTCTTTTCTCTCTCTTTCTCTCTCTCTCTCTCTCTCTCTCTCTTTCTCTCTTTCTCTCTCTTTAAATAAAGCGATCAAGTTGATGAGTCGAATTAAAGCATGAATCGCCCGCGTCGAATTTTGTTCGCCGAGTCAATATTTCTTTTTTACACCAACGTATATTAATAAATTATATAAGCATCAATATTTTTTATATATTAATAACAATAATAATTTAATTAATAATATAGTTTATTATAATGATAAAGTTAAAATTAAATAAATTATTTTGCACTATTTTAAACAAGATATAGTTTTAATGTTTTGAATAACTTTTTAAACTAATATTTAAAATTTTCGTATAAAAAGTTATTAAAAAACTCGATTTATACAACTAATTAGCTTTCAACGTTTTTGTTCACGATTCGAAAAAAAAAAAAAAAAAAAAAAAAAGAAACAACAAATCGACGAATCGACGATAATTTTTGAAAAGCAATTCACGCCGCTCGACTCAATTGACACTTTTCGTCGGGGTTCGTTAACCTCCGAAAATTTCAATAATGCAACAGTGCGATCTCTCACAAATAAGTGAACGAAAAGCGCTAAAAGAGAAACAAAGAAGAAGGAGCAATGAATGAACGGAGGAGCGCCTTGGCTAAGAGCCAACCTCCGCGCGAGTAATAAGCGAACGAACGAAATTCTTCAAGAGAGATAGAGATAGAGAGATAGAGAAAGAGAGAGGGAAAGGAAGAGAAGGTAAGAGAGAGGAAAGGTTGTAAAGAAGGAAGAACGAAGATTCCTTCGATGCCCAGCGTTATTATCTACTTGGGTGGACAGGTGCCAGCGATTCTTCGTAAAAGTGCGAGTCGCTTCGGTGGCGATTCTTATCTCTCGCGGCTGCCCTCTCACTCTTTCTCTCTCTATCTTTCTCTCTCTCTTTCTTTCCCTTCGTCTCCTCGCGGATGCTTTTCTCGCGCATAGATTCATATATAGCCAAACCAAGGTGGAGTAGACTCGCCTAAGCCAACAAGACTCCCTTCGCTGAGTAGAAAGAGATAGAGAGCGTGCATATAGAAAAAGAAAGGGAGAAAGAGACGACTCGACTCGTACAGCTATGGGAGTATGCGGTACAGAAAGCGTGCGCCTTATACACGCACATACGTGTGCGAGTATATGTATGTGTATATATATACGTAATATACACATGTACACAGGCTCGGAAGAGCTGAGAGATCGCTTGAGAAAATGGCTACAGAGCGAATACCAGAAGGAATAAAAGAAGGGTTTAGGGTAGCATAGTTGCACGCACATTCCCAGTTCACAGCCTTGACTATCTCTCTCACTCTCTCACTCTCTCTCACGCGTCGGCAGCAGTCAGCGGCTTACTCAAGGAGAGAGAGAGAGTGCATCTTCAGTTGTCCGCGGTCTAACCAAGACTCTACCACTACTACTACTACTACTAATACAACTACAACTACAACTACTGGTACACTCGCGGCGCAATGGCAATTATACGCGCGTGGAGGAGAGCCATCCTCGGCTAGATTCAAGATCAGATAATCCCATCTGTCGGTGTAAGCGGTCCGCAAACGATCTTTTCTCTCTCTTTCTTCTCTACAGCTGATTTTTCATCTTAAAAGAGAGAGAGACAGAGAGAGAGAGAAAGGTGAACGGAGGAGAGTAGTTTCTCCAGAGCAAGGAAGAGGAAGAAGGAATGGCGGGCATTCGCCGTACGAAGAAGGTGCTACCATCTTGCTGCAAGTGCATCAAAGAAGAAGAAGAAGAAGAAGAAGAAGAAGGGTGGGGTGGAAGGAGGGGGGAAGAATAGAGATAGGCGAACGAAGTAGTGGGGAGATAAAGTTACAGGCTATCTAATATAGAATCGCTCGGATAATGAATTTACAATTCGCATCTCTCATCTCACCGTGTGCGCCTTAGCTATATGCACCCCATTGAAATTCAAGCATGCGCTCGAACGGGGGAGGAGAGAGCGAGAGAGAGAGAGAGAGAGAGAGTGAGAAAGAGGGAGGGAGGGAGAAAGGGAAAAAGCGCGAGGAGCGGAAAACAAGGCGTTTGATCACCCGCTCGCGCCATGCAACGACGCGTGTTATTCGCACGAGCTAGTATATAACTCCCTTCCCTTTTCCTAACGAATAGCAGCAGCCCAAGGAGACGAAACGAAACGATGGAGAAACAAGAGAATGAGAGAGAGTTCGTTACGCGGAGTTTCTCTCTGTCCTTTCGAATGTGAGCGCGCGCTTGCGCTTGCGCTCTTTGTCGTATATAAGTCGTTATCCGCGGGCGCTTTCTCCCTTTAAAGGGAGCGCAGGGGGGAACGACTCGAGAGCGGCTTTTATTTATCTTTTTAGCCTATAGGCGATAGTTGTTATGTTTGCACGAACACGTATATATATATATATTTATACATTCGTACAAAAGCGCGGGAGGGATATCAAGGTGACGAGGACACGGGGAGAAATACACTGCAAAATTAGTTTACCTCGCGAGAGAAACAAGAGTAGGTTGAAAGACTACGATGAAGTGCGGATTAAGGGGGGGGGGAGTTAAAAATTCACGAGGTTCGATCTCGTTCGGGATAACGAATGGAAATTTGCGTTCGAATAGGGATGATGATCGCAAGGGAGGAGATACGACGAAGTTTACATCGTAACACGGTTTTATTTTCTATCTTTATCTTTTTTACCGCGCATTACGCGCTGGTATACATATATATGTAAGCGCGCGTATTCGTGTGCTTGTTTCGATAATGTTTTTTCTCAAGCGTTTTGGTAATAAAATTGCTTGTAAAGAATTCCATTTTGATTCTTTTTTTTTTTTTTTTTTTCGTTTTATAAAAGTCTAATAATTGAATAAATTATTGAATTTATAAATAATGAAAAGTTGTAAAAGTTAATAGAATATTTGTAATTCTAATTTTGATAATAATTAATCGTCATTATGTAATTATTCATTTTCTATTTAATAACTAATTATTACTAATTCAAGTAACCGTGTTTCAATTAAAATAAAATTGGTGTAACGTACAATTAATGTTATATCTTGAATTTCATCCGAATCGATTAATCCATTTAAAAAACTTGTAATGCTAAAATTATTTTTTGTTGATTTTACGAAAGAATTTAAGATCGATTAAAAATTACTTTCAGTATTTAATATTTTAATTATTTTAAAATCTAACGGAATCATCAAATAGTCGAATGACAAAGTAAACTGTTTTTTTTTTCAGCTCTACAATTTACTTTTTAAATCGCACACATTGTATTTCATTAATTAAGAAATTTATATTAAAAAGCATCAATTATAAATTATTATAAAATTATATAATTATTTTCATCGAATCTTGTAAATATTCTTCATTATAACGTTTAAGCGATGTCGTTAAAAAAAAAATTACATGTTAACGCGAATAACCGAATGTTTATATTCGGTATGAAAATTTACACGTTGATCAGATAACCCTCCTCACCGTATTGATAAAGATAGGTAAAACTCAACTCAATTTTCCTTACCACATTAATAATGATTGAAAAGCAATCGATTATTAGTTTATAGGTGGTGATTGATTTCTCATCAATATAAAGTCCGACTATATATATTTTATCGCACGTAATATCAAATGAAAATGAAGAAAATGATTAAAAGCTTTTAAACTTTTTATCTTACGGCGCTTTTATTTATTAATAAAGTTAATATCGAATTTACAATCAAGATCGACTTGCTCTCTGCATTCGCACAAATCGATCGTAAGAATCGAGCATATATACTCACTCGTACGTTAGATAAACGCAAAATTTAATCTCGTCTAACGTTTTTTCCGTCATTTGTCATTTATCATCCTATTCATGGCTCGTAATAAAACAATCGAAGTATTTTTATCGTACATACCTATGATGTTTGAAAAAAAATTTTCGATAAATGAGAGAGTGCGAGAGAATGCGAGAGTCGTTTTAAACGTGTGCAAGTGTACGTACGATGTGAAATTCGAATCCCATGGAAGCTGTATCTACTCTCTCCATATACATTACCACTCATTATCATCGGCAGGTATATACGTTTGTTTGAGCGCTTGTAAAATTAAACTTTGTGTTAAAATAAGCGAAAAACCATAAGTTCGTGTGTGTGTATGTACGTATATATATACATACATACACGCATTTAAAGACTTTCGCGTGACGTTTTCACATTCCGGAGCTTGCATTTTATTCACTATAAGGAGCTAATGCTCCCGGCACGCGCACGAATATCTCCGTCCGAAACTATACCGTCTATAAGTCGAGACGAACCGACAGAGAGAGAGAGAGAGAGAGAGAGATATGTATATTCTGAATCACTGCACGACCTACCTGTTGCCTTATTGAGGAAACTCGCTTATAACGCACGCGCGTTTATCGAACATACATACATATATACACGCACACATATACGTGTATATGATGAGATCGGATACAGAAATACGGCGAGATTCTCTCTCTCTCTCTCTCTCTCTCGTGTGGGGCTACCGATAGTGTATATATAGATCGTTAAGCGCGTTTAAAAGGCGTTCGCGCGAAGAAAACGCGCAACGCCCACGCGCTTACGCGTTCGCGAGTCTACCTTGACTTTTCTCTTTCTCTCTTTCTCTCTCTCTCTCTCTCTCTCTCTCCTTCTTTTCTCTCCTTTGGTCAGCCTTTGTAAGTTTTATATATGTATATATGTATATATTTAAGCGTACTTTTCTCTACCTCCACCTCCGCCTTCCTCTTCACCTCCTCGTCTTTTCTAACTGTAAATGAAGCAATCTACGAGGATTATCTCTTTCTCTTTTGCGCTCGCTCGCTCTCTCGCGCTACTCTTTGATTATCCCCCTCGTTTCTCTCTATCCTTTTCTCCCTATCTCTTTCTTTCTCCCCCCCCTCTCTCTGTCTCTCTCTCTCTCTCTTTCTATCTACCTTTAACTTATCCTTCTTTCGGAGAGAAGAGACGTTTAATACCCGTGGCTCGAGATCGATTTACGAATCAACGGTACTTGTGCGCGAGCGCGCGCGCTCGTTTTTGGATTTGTCCATTTCTTCGCTCGGACGTTTCTTCCTCTCCGGCGACTTTTTTTTTCTTCTTCTTCTTTCCGCTTTTTTTTTCTTTCTATTTCTCTTAGCGGCTCTCTTTCTCTCTTTCTCTCGTCTATTCAAGGTCCGAGGATCGCGGATTGTTTCGCGCGAAACAATGAAAGTTTTATATTGGAAATTGCTTTGGCTCTCTCTCTCTCTCTCCTTTTCTCTCTTTCTCTCTTTCTCTCTTTCTCTTGCTGGTTTCTCTACATATGTGAGATGGAATTTATTACTTATTCAAACGAAAATATAATAATAAATATCGATTGGTATAACGCTATTAATTTTATTAATGGATAAAACCATTAACCTTATCTATTTTAATATTTTATTTATAATAATTTTTTAATTATTATATATTTGTTTATCTGAATTTTTCTATTATTTTCCGTGGACTATATAACCTCTTAATGAAGAAAATATTTCTCTATTAGAAAATTTTTTCACGAAAAAACAAAGAAGTAAGAACTTCTTTCGATTGATCAAATCATAACTGGAATTGGAAAATTTGGAAATTAAAAAAATATATATCTAATGTTTAATAATTTCTTTGAATCCTGCGCAATAAAACTTATGGTTGATGTTAATTTAATTGTTTGCTTTGTAGTTCAAGATTTGTATCCTCGAGAAAAAAAAATTTCACGATATCTTCCTATTCTTTCGTTTTTCTCCATCTTTAAACGCTTGAAGAAAAACATTAACCAATAGAATATAAATTTTCACTATTGACGATAAAGGCGATGATTAACGATTCCTTCAACTACGGTATATACATAATAAAATTTTCTTTTCAGTCGACATCTTTCATTTATTGTAAGATTCATACGCTGAAAAAAAAAAAAAAAATAAATAAATAAATAAATAAATAAAAAAAGAAGATACATACCTTCAACGGTAAATTAATAAAAAAAAATTCATCCCCTCGTATTTTTTTTTCACGCGCACGAATCGAGCCTACAATAAGTCAGAAGCGTTATCAGTCACTTTGACGCATCCATTCAGAAATCGGCGATGAATATCAAAAGCATCGCTCAACGCACTTCTCGCCGTGTAACCTCTATTCGCCTTTTCGTCCATCTTTAACCTTACCCACACACACAATCATACACACCTTACGACGCGTAATAAAACCTAATGCCTACACCGGAACAAAGCTCCGGTGCATATAAATCTCGTCAGCTTTTGTGCTTAAGGTCACCGGCGCGGTGTAGTATACGCGACCGTACGAACGTATGTACTCGCGCTCGTTGTTTCTTTACGAAGTAGAAGGAGATTTTTTATCCGTTCGTCGTTTTGTTCTACTCCCGAGTGTGCGTATTTGTGTGTCTGATTGTATGCAGAAGAAGCACAGCGAGAGGAAGAACGCGACCCTGAAAACTTTATATATCTGTGTATGTATACATGTATATATATATATATATATATATATATATATATATATATATATATATATATATATATATATATATATATATATATATATCCGTACACTATTTTATCTTTCGCTCCTTTTATGCGAGCTTTTACACGTTACCTTGTTTAAGCTTTTCGTAAGGTCGTCTATGTGTGTATATATATCCATACACTCGCATTGTGTCTATTTTGTCCTTATAAAGCTTGCGTTACGAGTTGTTTTGAGAAATAAAAGCATTTGATATTGCGTATAATTTTGAACGTACGTTATAATTGAAGGATTTCAGAAGCTTACACGTAATTTATATATAATGTGTGACCGGTATTGAACTCTATACGTTTATACGTTATTATAAAGTGTGTAGACTATCATTGCAAATTACGGTGCAAGTTACACAGCTGTTCACTCTTATATATATATATATATATATATATATATATAAATCCACGATCCGTTTTTATCATTAACGCGATACAAGTAGGCAAGCATATAGATAAGTAACTGTACACATTGAAAGATAAATTATTGTTCACAATATTCATAAAATTTCTTTTGTTTACGCACGATTTTAATATACGCATATACATATATAAAGTTTAACCTAAGGTTAAACACGAACTTTATAAAAAATCGTACATACGCCGAGATAAATAATTAAGCTTATACATACAACAACCGAGATCGGAATTTAAAAATATCCATCGTTAGGATCACGTCACGCTCTCGATACGAGAGACAGAATAAAAAAAAAAAAAGAAATAAGGGCAACTGGGACACCGAGATACTTGCTCTCATATCTTCATATGGTATACTGTCCTTTCGTACGTATCTGTGGATCTCCGACCCATTATATATTCGAGGGCGCGCACTTTTATTTATACGTAGGGTGTGTGTATATATAATGCCTACATGTCGAATATGATTGTACTGGATTATACGTTACGATCGTGTATTGACGACAGTTAAGCGCGCATTATATATAGGCACACCGAGCGACTGTTTTCTTTCTCTAATTTTTTTTTTTTTTTTTTTTTTTTATTTTCGACTTAATCGCCCGTTACATCGTCTCAACTGGAATACGTATGTGTGCATGAAAAATGACGGCTTTCGTAAGGGTGTCGCGAAAATTTATTTGACTTGTTTGTAAATTTAACGTTGTATTAGTTATTGTTAATAACTAATATTGTCTGTTGTAAAAGGAGTCAATTGATGTTTATTAAAAATTTCTGTTTTTAAAATCTGTTTTTTTTTTTTTTTTTTTTTTTTTTTTTAACGATATTCTTATTATTTACTTTAAACGACACCCACACGCGCAATGATTCATCGATAAAATTTATATTAAAAAGTAAGCGTGTACTTTAAACTTTTGAAATCGAAATAAGAAATATCAATCATCGCGAAAATTGTATAATTATCGCGTAGTTTCTATCTTTATCCTACTTTCTAATACACGCCTCTTGTGCAAAACTCGTTTGCGCGACAAAAACGTAAAGTCAAAAAAAAAAAAAAATCTAAAATTATGTATAGGAGTAAAAAAAAAAAAAAAAAAAGAAAGAACGAGATATCGGAAAAATCAAAGATATAACGCGCAACGCACACGTGTATACACATTAATTTAATGTGTGTCATCGAGCGACGCGTTAAATCCCGAATAAAATTCCGGATATATCGTTATTGTACGTGTACCCGTGATTTTATTTAAAACAACTCTCGCGGTAGTCCTTATAATTTCCTTGGTGCAATATATATACATATATCGTAAAAGGCGAAAGTAGTCGCAGCGTCGAGTCATTTTCGCTCTCGGCAGTTTGTATGTATACGTATAGGTTAACCGTCGTAGGCGGTTTTTATTGGTACCACTTGCTTTATACAGCTTAACGTTTTTAAGAAAAGAGAGAGAAAGAGAGAGAGAGAGAGAGAGAGAGAGAGAGAGAGAGAGACTCGCGAATATACTATATATATATACCGACCGGTAAAATTCACGATCGGTCGACGTATATCCTTTAGAATAATATTTTTTTTACGAAATATTCGTGGCAATACGCTTGAGTTTTCAAGTGTCGCGAGGTTATCCCGATGGTTTATCGCGACCTTTTCGTTAACCGGACGACGTTTAAACGTTCGATCGGTGTACGTTATATATACATGTGTACGAGTTACGTAACACGTACGAGTCACGAGCAATATTGTCGCTTATTAGACGTCTCCGACTAAAAATTATCGTGAAAGAAAGAAAAAATAATTTACGAAATTGTCGCCGCTTACCCAAGTTTTCTCTCTCTCTTTTTTCGTCGCTTCATGGGAAAAACTTCTTACCGCTAAAAATATACATATATCGAGTGCAAGAAGCGAGCAAAGGAGAGAGAGAGAAAGAGAGAGAGACATCGTGTGTGTGCATAATGCAAACGTTGCACGCTCGCTTAACGCGAGTTTAAAGTCACGAGCGCGAGTTAGAGCTGATAAGGAGCTATGCTAATTTATCGCTTACTTTTATACGTACATATGTGTACCAACGATGTATCGTTTTTTTTTTTGTTTTTGTTTTTTATTATTATTTTTTTTTTTTTCTAAACTTACGCGTGCGCAAGGTGTGTCTACGAATAACGAGTGCGTATGCATATATATATATATATACATACGCATAATTTGTTTAAGATTATGAGACGGCAATGCGTGTGTATGTGCGTAGATTTCTTCATAAGTAATTAATGGTAAAATATGACTTTGCCGTTATTATTAGTTAACGAGTTGTTAATATTACGTTACACATATATTTAGTTAAAATAGCGGGAAATAATGTTACGAGCGTTAAATTTTTGCTTTCGTTTTAACTTTTACTTTAAGTGAGCTAAGCGATTCGTGCGAAGAAAAGTTAATGTGAGTTCCATTTGTTGTTGCTGAAGTATGTTATTATTACTCATATAAGTAATTTTAAATTATTATTTATAGAATTTTGTTGAACCATGAAGAGTATTTTTGTTTTTTTTTTTTGTTTTTTTGTTTTTTTGTTTTTTTTTTTTTTTTGTAAATGTATGTGAATCATTGTTTTATTATTTTAAAACTGTTATTAAAATAAATAATAACGGATAAAGATTAATTTATGAAAATTTATTGTAATTAACTGTCGTGTATTTCATAAAGTTAAAATTCATTTTACACATTTAAATTGTATTTATTTATCAACATATTTCTGATTAATTGAAATTTTGAAATATTAAACGCGATATATTTATGATAAATATTTATATTTTAAAGGCAAATGATAAAATATAAAAAATGAATTATTCTTTATACCAAAAGTAAAATTTTTCCTAAAAGTTGAATCATTAAATTTCCATAAAAATCTTTAAAATTTTGTGAAAAAGAAAAGAACAAAAAGTACCAATAAAATTTATATAAACAATATCAAATAAGATGCTAAAACTGCGATATAAATCTCTTAAAACGAGAGAAAAATAAAAGGAACAATTAACATGCGAGAGGCTTATAAAAAGACAGTGGCGTCATCCTCCCACGAAACGAAGTCGTACATTCACGACGAAATTCTGAGTATCCGCGCGAGAGCTAAACGTATCCATAAAAAGACTACGAAGCCGTTGAATAAAAGACGACGACACCTTTTGTTCGCCCCTCGGAGTCGATCTTACGAAAGTGTAAGAGACCGCGCGGCCGTCTTCTCTCCCCTCGTCTCTCGTTCGTAAACTTGGAATGTGCAATAATCCAACACAACTATGCCTCCTTGCCTCTCTTGCTCTCCTTTAACTCAACGCAACGTACGTCGCATCGAAATCGGTAAAAATCGACGCGCGATAAATGTGTGTACGTATACCCTCCCTCCTCCCACCCCACTCAAGGCCAATTATTCCGAATCCTTCCATTAGAATCCCGCGCTTGTCGAGCGACGTACTCCCAGCCGTGTGTGTGTGTGTGTGTGTGTGTTTACAGGCTACGAGAAGAAAAAAAAAAGAAAGACGTACAAGGCGACGCGACAAATATACGCATCCGCGTAAATATATCGAGAAGGTGCGTATACCGGTAAGGATTCTCTTTCTGTTTCTCTCTTTGTTTCTTTCGTATCGCGTATAGTTTCGCTTACAGAATTTTAAATTCGAGAGAGAGAGAGAGAGAGAGAGAGAGAGAGATGCTTATCGTCGCAAAGGATTACACGAGTTGCCGTCGGCCATAAGCGCGAGTCCCGCGTGGATGAACGCCCGAGTAAGTTAAAGGATAAATTAAAGAGTGTAGAGGCAGGGAGATCGGGGGCAATACTAAAATTTTTAATTTTTAATTTTAAAAATGAACTACGAGGTTATATTTTTTCGCGCACGTATAGATATATAGATATATATGTACACGTATTTCGAGCAGTATGTCACCTACGCTTAACTCGTTGAAACAACATTTTTCAAGATCTCTATCGTGACTGTATTATACGATCAAATTACGAGCTATATTTTTCGTTATACGTTTATATTTATATGTAACGCTCGCTTTTCTCTCGCTCGTTCGTTTACCTCGTTTTATACGTATAGAAAAAGGTAAAGAATAAACCATTTTACTTTTTTTTTTTTTTTTTTTTTTTTTTTTTTTTTTTTTTTTTTTTTTTTTTTTCAGGAAAAACGTTAGTTCTCCGAGACCAGGCCGGCGATGTCGCGAAATTTCACGATTCGCGCTATATTTGCTTCAAATACCTCGGTGGATTTGTAATTTTAAACGCGCGTAAACGCAGAGTTAACGTTCAGATTGTTGGATAAATTTAACGAGTTTTCGATGAATATTTAACAATCGATGATCGTTAAAATAATATATATAATTGTTGATTGATCGTTATAATAATAGGTATACACGTACGATGTTTCGTTTGAATGATTTTTTATCGGCTAAAATTTATTTAGTATACATTAATTTTTTTTTTTTTTTTTTTTTTTTTTTTCTTTTCTTTTCATATATTATATTTTATGTTTATAGCGCCGCGATACAGAATGATTCTCATGTACCTTAAATATCGCAAGATTGTATTATTGCAGACGTAGTATCTTTATATGGCAAATTAAATAACGATATAAAATTTCAAAACCTTCAATTAATATCCATCGATCAATTTTATTTTATTTATCATTTAAAGCAAACTATGTAAATCGCAACGTAATTACAAATTGCAACCAAATAAAATTCCAACGATAGCAAACGTTTTTCGTATTTTAAATTCTCGGATATAATTAAGCGAGCCCGTTTGTATTTTTAATCGGCCGTTAATTGCTCGGCAAATTTAACGGATAATGGAGAGGTTGAAGAGTAATGTTACATTTGAAGCGAGCGCATTAGTATCGCAATAATGCTCTTATTTAGAATAAAATTCAAACGTGTTCGCGCGCTAGCACTCGTCGACACCAAACGCATATACTCGTACACACGCATACACACGCGCACACATACACATTTGCTTCGTACGCCACAATTTTAATCGCTTTTATATTACGTAAGGCGCGCGTTTATAATTATTCTTCTTTAAATTTATTTATTTATTTAATTTTTTATTTTTCGTTTTTATAACGCACATGCACATGCGGTAGGTATACAGAGGGTCGATATACGTCATTGTGTTAAAAGCATTACAAGTAACGAAAGCCAACGGCAACGGGCGGCAGGTTGTATTTTCATAAACGCTGTGAGAAAATGTTACGATCCGGAGTTAAAATCACTGGCTGCTGCTGCTGCTGGTACTATGCGTGTACATACACAACTTGTGCACAAACACACACGTGCATACTTACGGCTTCTCAATCGCGGCTACTTTCCCATGGAATCAAGCTCGGCTGCTTATATACTCTTATATATATATATATATACATGCGTACGTAAGCTGCGCCGATTGCAAAAAAATTTTGACCCTTTTCAATACACTTCCCCTTGATAAATTCCTACGCGCATTCCACCTCTCTTCACTTTGTTTTATTCTCTCTCGACTCTCTCGCGCGCTATACACCACTCCCTCTCTCTCTCTCTCTCTCTCTCTCTCTCTCTCTCTCTCTCTCTCTCTCTCTTTACGTTGTTTTCGCAAGTGCACATATATTTACTTATACAGGGAGGTTTTCTTCCATCGGAGGTAATGCACGCGGAGAGAAAAAAAGTCGATGGGATAAGAATTTGAAACATGGACGCGGATTATTTTGATTTTTGTTAATTTAACTCAATATATGGGTATATCCACAGTCCAATCATATTGTCTTCGTTTATATTGTCACTCTAATTTTGAATTTTTTTTTTTTTTTGTTTTTATTCTATTTGCTATACAAAAAAATTGTTAAAATGCATTAAAACTATAAGAATTGTAACATTCGCACAATTTCTATACTCTGTTTTGAACTTTTATAATCATTACATTGTAATTTTATTAATTAATAATATTAAAAAACAAGAAAAAAAAAACTTTTTACATTGTCGTCTTTACGAAATTTAAATCGACGATATCATTAAAAACCAAGATTCCACGAATTCCAAATCTTTAAAGTTTCGTTATTTTTACAATGTATATAATCGAGAAGAGAGAGAGAGAGAGAGAGAGAGAGAGAGAGAGAGAGAGAGAGAAAAAATAGACGTTACATTATCGCTTTGCTTATGTAAGGTAAAAGTATGGATACTTAGTTTGACAGTCGAGAAATGTTGCTATCATTACCAGATGCAGATTCGATATCGAAACTCTTTTGCGTAATTACGTTGAACTAAATTGTTGATTATTAGACTGACTTAATACATTCGATTTCTTACCCTGTTATAGAAACTGGTTATCAAATCCGTGCTCTGCGCGCAAGCTTATTTTTTTTATTTTCCTTTCTTTTGTTTTTTTTTGTTTTTGTTTTTGTTTTTTTTTTTTTTTTTTTTTTTTTTTTTTAATCACTTTTAAAACGATCGTTCGTTTTCTTTACGAACAATAATCCAAAATTTTATTTCGAAGCTCGAAATTCTCTACTGAGAGTATTATCGGTAAAGCCTTTACTATGAATCTTTTGCATATATTTTTAAACCGAAACTCACTGTCAATCTTATGTATGGATTGTTTATCAAAAGAAAAAAAAAAAGGAAAATTCAAGTGCAAAGTCTATTATTTAAGTAATGGAAAAATTATTTATATTATTAATATTATTATTATTGTTGTTGTTGTTGTTATTGTTGTTGTTATTGTTACAACTATAAGAAAATACATATATTTTAATCTATACATAATTAACTCGCGTTACAAAAAAAAAAGGAAGAAAAAGAAAAAACGATTCAAATTTCGTTAAAATTTTTCTTACCAAAAAGCAGTGCGAAAAAAAAAAAGAGAAACGATAATATTTTACCGAATAAAAATAAAAAGAAACAAAAATAGATGAAAACTGCAGCAAAAAGAAAAAAAAAAAAAAAAAGAAAAGAAAAAAAACAGGGATGTAAACACATACATACACATGCGAAATAGAGTTACGAGACAGAAGACGAAGAAAAGTCGAAGCTACGAAGCGTAGGAAAGGCGCGGTAGTATCGACAGGACATTCCAATCGAGAGCTGAAACTTGGCTTTATTAATTTCCTCGCGGTTGACTAATGATAAAACTCGATAATAGACCTAGGCTCTTATTTCTCTCTCTCTCTCTCTCTCTCTCTCTCTCTTGTTTGAATAATGAAGAAGCTCGCGCACGCGTAGCACTTTTCTCGTGCTCCCTTTTTCTCTCTTTCCGTTAATACGCGTCTCAGCTTCTCTCTCGTAATATAAGAACTGCCGGTGATGCGAGTATGTATTCCGTATGCATTTTGTCAATGAATTTGTACGCGCACGAGCGAGCAGCTCTTATACTTGCCGAGGCTTTTTAACTCTATATATTCTCTCTCGCTCGCTACTGCTTCATTTGAATATTTATATGCCGACTTTGCGCACGCATTTGCGCTTATATAGAGAGTGAAAGATGACAAGAGTGAGAGAGAGAGAGAGAAGCGGTGAAACTGGAATAATTTAGCCGGAGAGTAGATCGGCCAGTTGGGGATCGGCGTTTCCTCTCTTTCTATCTCTCGTGCGTTAATGATCGCTCTTGGGGAAGACGTGTCTACCGGTTACGCTACTTTCCGAGAGAGAGAGAGAGAGAGATAAAGAGAGAGGCACAGATGATAAAACGATAAGCACACGGTATGTCGAAGAGAAACAGAGAAAGAGACAGAGAGAGAGAGAGACAAGATGGCCGAGAAAAAATTGCGCGAGAAAGGATGGAGAAATTTACATTTAGATTCGGCTCAATAAGACAAAAGGGGGGATATATGTTAGATTTAAAAAACGAAATTTTTGCACTTTTTATAGGGCCTGGAATAACGCGAAACGCGCGCTAGTTCAATGATAAAACTTGCAATGGATACTTCTGCGACAAGTAAGAATCGACTTTAATTGTATAATCCAGTTTTATGACATAGTCGCGCGACAAATGCGATTCGTTGTTTATGCGTGAAAATAATCAAAAGATTTGTTTTATTTTATTTTATTTATTTATTTTGAGTAATTAATCGATTGTAAATAATCATGTTAATAATAAAAGCGCCTTAAAAATATTTACGATCAATGTAAACGAAGATAAAAGTCCAATAAACTCATTAGTAAATCAAGTAGCCTTATTTATGATAAATATCAGTGATATTTTTAAATAACGATTAAATAAAAACAAAAATATATATGAAAATAATCGTTATATGTATTTTTTGAAATTTGTCAATTTTAACATAGGTACTTTGTTCAAAATTCATCAATATTATATTCTACGAAATTTAAAATACAATTTATTATACTCGTGCGAATGAGCTTTGTTTATCGTTGAAAATTCATTGGATCGTCAGTTTTTTTATAATAATATTAAATTACATATTAATAATTCATAAATATGATATATAAAATTCTAATCAAATAAATAAACGAATGATTATTTACATTTTTATTGTTATTTTAAACGAAAAATCAATTTAAATAAATAACTATACATACACATTGATTAAGTTAAATTTATTTTATCAAAAATTACACTAAACGATATAAAAATTATTCAATTCGCACATTACTAACTGGTTGCATTTATGATTAAAATATTAATTGTAATAAATGTATAAAAGTTTCAATTACTTCAATTTAATTCAATTCAATTACGTATAATATTTTTTATTTTTAAATACATTCTAAAAATTATTATAATAAACGTTTAAAATTCTAAAAATTACATCGAAAACCCGCGCATCAGATTATTCCGACAAAATTTGAAAACGACCAAGTTCCCGCGAACGAAAACTTCCACGTTTGTTTCGCATAGGTTATGGGTCAACGTCGTTTGCTACATACTCTTATCTCGCGATCAAAAATCATATCTATCCTTATCAAGCAACCCGTACCATCAAACTCGTTCCATTTAAAACCGCAACAAGTATCTAAACACGTCGCTTTGCCGTGCGACGATAAGCGCCGGCAACGTAGATTTCAGGAAAAAAATATAAAGAAAATGGTAAAGAGAGAGAGAGAGAGAGAGAGAGAGAGAGAAAGAGAGAGAAAGAGTCTCGACGCGACGCGTCGTTTTATCATAGCGCGAGTTAAACACGAAAGTAGTTCCGCGAGAGCAAATGCTGTCAGCGCGCCGTTGCTAAGCTCAACGTCTACCGCGCTCGCGCTGTCGGAAACAGCCGAGTGAGATTGCGAATAGATTTTAACGATCAACGCGAGATAAAACGCGCGACGAATGAATTTATTCGAATTTTTATTTTTATTTTCAATGCGAGCTTTTTTATTTTTTCAACAAGTGTTGGACAGTTTAATTTTTAAATTTTTTATAACTTTAGATTTTATTATGTGCGATGATTTTTTTTTTTTTTTTTTTTTTTTTTTTTTTTTTTTTTTTTTTTTTTTTTTTTTTTAATGCTCGTAAATGCTTGCTCAAATTTATTTTTAACGTTACCTTTGAGAGAGGGAGAGAAAGGTGAAATCGAGACGATTATTAATTGAGAATGTAAAGTTGTTGTAATATTATTTGATGATGAATTACACAATATAAAACGTAATACATGTTGAATGTTGTACGAATTAATAAATTTAAAATTTTCATAATAATAATTCATTAAAATATTTTAATAATTCATTGTTGAAACCGTAAGATTCATATTAATTTAAATAAAGTTATACATTATGTTATTTGTTTCAATGTTTTTATTTATTTATTATTAATTTCTGAATGAAAATAAAACATGTACCAATATATGGTTTAGTTATTTCTATTTTTAATTTAAAACTCATCGCTGGCCAAAATTTTTTACTTAAAAAAAAAAAAAAGAAAAAGAAAAAAAACAAATTAGCATAACGTAAAACATAAACGAGTAAATTCTAATCAAGAATCCACGAATCTTTCTCACACACCCATAAGCGTATTTAAAAAAGAAACAAAAAAAGAAAAGAAATTCCCATCTCTCTCTCTCTCTCTCTCTCTCTCTTTAAACATAATCTAGAAAGTCCTTGATTACGTCGGAAGAACGGGGCGCAACGGTAATCGCGTGGGCGCCTCTCCGGTACATAACCATCGCTCGCGCGTGCCACGTCTCGTATTTTATGTAAGTAGGTATACGACCATCTAGCGCCGTGTCTCTCTCTCTCTCTTTCTCTTTCTCTTTCTCTTTCTCTTTCTTTCTGCCATAGCTCTTACTCTTTCTTAGCGCGAGAGTTAAATCCTATAGCTCGCTCGCGCATATTTATGTTTATAAGTGTACACACATATACGTGTGTGTGTTTGTATATATATATATAGCTGAGGGCTTTTCGCGTACGTATCGTATGACCTAGTCGTAATGTAACAATTGAAATTACGTAGAGTTTGATACGTACGTGATTGAAAGGCCTATTCTTATTCGAATAATACGTAAGCAGAGATAGAAAATCGTGCAAAGATATATGTATATACACTCAAAATAATATGCAATCTTTTCTTTCTAAATCCTCCCCTTCTCCTTCCCCACTCTCTCTCTCTCTCCCACCATCACTACCACCACCTTACTCGCATCTCAATTTTCAAAGCGAACGGAATTTTTTGTAATTGCGCTTTAACGTCGATAGATAATCGTTCGCGTTTAATCAGGACAAAAGCGATGAGATTTTCCTCGACTTTTCTAAGGATCGCGCTCGCGTTTAAGCACTTTTAACCGCAAAGTTAACGATAACGCGCGTCAAACGTATAACCGTAACATAAGTGGCTCTCGCTTATATTATAAACCCGATTGACGGAAAATAACAATATACGGGTGGTAATTTTTTCTTTTCTTTTTTTTTTTTTTTTTTTTTTTTTTTTTTTTTTTTTTTTTTTTTTTTTTTTGTAATTTCTGTACACAGTCGAGACAAGATTTCAAGCTTTTGATCGCGACTACGCGTTCGTATATATACATATATGTATTAGTTATTTATGTACCTTGTGCGAGCCTCGCGTCATTACAGCTTGAGGCAAAATATGTTGTGGATGGATAGTAGGGCCGCAGTCGCGAGCGCAGCGAGCGACTAAGGCGCCTCTATCCATCCACAAAATATGAGCCGAAAGCTTTAATGACGCGAGGTTCACTCATGGTGCTTAAAAAATTTTTCAGCCTTGTAACCCGTACGAAGACTCTTACTTAGTTAACAGAATAATTAATTTTATTTTGTTGCATATCAATTAAATGCAATTTCGAACCCATACTGACAGTTCGTAAACTACAGATATCGTCTGCTAACGCATGCGCATTTTGTACACACACGCGTACATGTACATGTGTGTCAAAAAGTGACAGACAACACAATGTAAATATAAATATAAATTATGAAATTAAAAAAAATAGTAAATGGATTAATATTTAAAAATAAAATTAATTCTTGAACAATTATTATTTATTAAAAAATATAAATTTCTTGAGTATATTTATTAAATATTTATACAGAATAATATTTTTAACAAAAGTTTTTTTTATAAGATTTGAAGGCTTATTAATAATATTAATACTATTATAATTAATATAAATACTTTCTTATGTTATTTTTATCATAACAATACTATATTTGTTTAACACATTTTTTGTATAATCAATGAATTTTAGTCTCTTATTTAACATGAAAAAACAGTAACTTTTTTAAATATTTTAAATTTAATTTCTTCACACAAAAAACTTTTAAATCATTTATCTAAATCACAAACAAAATTATAAACTAAAAAATTATCACTTTAAAATCACTTATTATTAAATTTTTTAATTTTGCGGGATTATATTAGATTTTGCTTTTTCTATTAGTTTATTTAATTCACGTTTGCATTCTTCATCACTGTCACTATCACTCGTTTTTTTTTTTTATTATTTAATAAATTGTCCATTTTTATTCTTCTTCTCACATATTAAGAACGAATATTACCGACACAACGATACACTATACTGAAAGAAAACAAAAGAAAAGCAGAGCCCCGTGGTCGCTTGAATGTACATACTGAGCGAAGGAGAGAGCGAGACAGAGATAGGGTGGTCACGTGGGAGCAATGGTGCGCGCGCTCTTATCGCTATCTCGTTCTCTCTCCTTCGCTCAACATACATAAGTCTTATTACGCGTTTCGAAAATATAAGTTTCGATGAAGACTCACATGCTAGGCTATATGAAGCGACAAATACATAGCAGTGGCGCTGTTAACTTTTTTTTCTCCTGGCACATATACAGCCTAAAAGGACGTATAGAATGTCTATACAGCCTAGAAGGACGTATAGAAAAATGTTAATACGATCGAGAAGGCGCTTGCGCGTATGAAAACCATTTACACGCTGACGATGCTCCGTAGGTAAGAGTCGCCGTACGGGTTAGTAGGCTGAAAACATATTTATACATTCGTTCGCTAGTAGAGTTAGCGCTAGGTTTGATAGACAAGCGAGCAAACTCGCGTGTATATATCTGTACATATGTAGATATACTTGAACCAAGAAAGAGAGAGAGAGAGAGAGAGAGAAGGGGGGGAGGGACTATTAAGTCGCATTATTCTGTGTGCGCGGAGCAGCAGTACAATCGCGCACGTGTCTGTGTATGTGTATGGAGAACCGGTGCATCTAATCTCTATGGGTATCCGCGCTGGCTTTATACAGTTATGCCCCCAAGGACCTGCTTCTTCTTCTTCTTCTTCTTATTCTTGTCGTCCTCGTCGTCGACCATTCGTCCTCCGCTTGCCTTTTCGTAGATGGTAGAGATCACCGTCGAGTGTATATGTGTATATATATGTGTATATTTATATATATATATATATATATATATGCATGTGTATACGTTTGCGTGTGTAGTCTTGTATCCTTTTTTCTCTCTCTATTTTTCTTCCTTTCTTTCATCGAGTTTTACTCCTTTTTCGTTTCTTTGTTGGTTACGGTATGATTCGAAACGGTGAGCAAGTGCTACAGGAACTATTAAAGACTTTATTTTTTGTTGCTTTTCGAGCTACTCAAATTTGCCGACAATATTAGAACGTTGTTAGGTTGTTTGGTTTGTAAAATTATTTCATCGTTTAATTTTATGTAAATATATTATATTTATATTTTTTGCTTTGACGTTGATTGATTACGTATCAAAAAATGTAGATCTGCAATGAAAATTTTAAAATCTGGTAAAGTTACTTATAGAAACTCTTAAATAATGTTGACAATTTTTTTTTATTATCCGACATTTATATTACAAAATTCAAAGTACGTTATTAAAGGTAAAATTAAATTATACCTATTTCATACTTATAACAAGTTTTAAATTGAATTACGATAAGTTTGAAATCTTATACTTTACAGTTAATAACGAGAAAAAAAATAAACATAAAATCTTAATAAATATCGGACAATAAACCGTCGATTAAATACCGATTTAATTGTATGAAAATCAGTCATAGAAAGAAAAACAAAGATCAATCAATCGTTCATTGTTTCGCTACGTTCGTAAATTTTAATTTAAATATTATGAAAATTAATTGTTTATGCAAATTATAATACGCATTTTAATGTTTCGTTTAGCTCGTGTGCAACGGTAGTTATTGGGTTACCGGTGAAACGGTTATAATATGTTTACTCAAGTTCATTAGCAAGTAGATAAGTCCAGAGTATAGTCAGACAATATACGTATGTATACAAATACGAATACGCGCGTCTCATGCGCGTTCGATTAAATTTTCAATGAGTTTATTATCAATGAAGGTAATTGAAAATCACACAACGATATCGGAAAAACAATAATCGCTTATAATACACGATATTAACAAAGTTTCATTTCTGAATCTATGATCGTTATGGGCGAAAAAAAAAAAAAAAATTTGATCGGGCTATTAATATTTTCTCTAAAGAAAATCGATAGCGCACACGTCACAAAGTCGTTCGGCAAATCCCTTTCACCGCGCGATCGCGACCCCATATAAAACTTGAATTTCCGTCCGCTTCGATCGAGCCACTTTTCAATATCACCTACCTTTCATCTACCCGTACATACGTATACACCATACGAAGTCTTTTTAATTTTTATTTCCCGAGCCTAGCCACGATTATCAGAGCCAAAAGCTCCGCTAAACATGTACCCGAGAAAATCAGGAAACGAATGAGAGGTAACGAAGAAAGAAAGAAAGAAAGAAAGAAAGTCGTGCGCTCGTGTGGTAAAACGATTCACTCTCGAGCGTTCGATACGAAGATGGACAGGTGGACTTTTTCGACTCGACTCTTTTAGTCCCGATCTTCGGAGCTTGCCTCCCCCCTCGTCGAAGAAGAAGAAGAAGAAGAAGTAGAAAAGAAAAAAAACGAAAAAGAACGAAGGGGACGTTAAAGCAGTACTCGAATGGAGAGAAAGAAAGAAAGAAAGAAAGAAAGAGAGCGAGCGAGCGAGCGGCACAATTCGGTTCGATATCTATCAAGAATGGAATTCACACTATGTGTATGTGTATATATATATATATATATATATATAGAAAGCACCTCATGCACAGGAAACGTGAGGTAGTCTCGAAAACCCTAAACCCTGTGCCGTTATCTCGGAATTATCCGCTAAAACTTCTATATATATATTTATATTTGCGACTTTACATATATACGTATACATTATTTAAACGCCTCGTCGCGTATAGGTTCTTGTGTATATATACATATATACTTAAATAGAACGCGTGTAAAAACCTTATGTACAGATCTTTCTTTCTCCGGCCAATACGAGCTCTCTTGCCGGGCTACGTTGTTAAATACAGTTACGTAAATTTTTTAAAAGAAAGAGAGTGAAAGAGAGAGAGAGAGAGAGTTCACACACGTACGTACGCAAGCGTGCAAGCAGCGCGGGTAAATCAAATTGAAATTGTCCGTTTTAAAGCGAGTCGAGAAATTGCAAAGGCGGTTATTATTATCCTCAGTGTGTGTGTGTGTGTGTGTGTGTGTTGGTCTTGCCTTCAAAAAAAAAAAAAAAGAAAAGAAAAGAAAAGAAAAGAAAAAAAATCATTCGCGTTCCAGTTTCACCTCGGACTCGGGCGCGTGTATTATACGGAAGTGGTGTTTAATTACGTTGAAGGATCGTTCTTTAAAGTTATATGTACGCTTGTGCATATGTGCGTGTGTGTGTGTGTGTGTGTGTGTACGTATATGCATATATTTTAGAGGGCTTGAAGAATCGGTGCGTAATGCTGATTTACGTTTCATTAATTTTGACGGTTAATTGGTTAGCGTAGGCGCGCAATGAATTAAATAGATCGTGTTGTGTTATTCGATGCCATTGTAAATTGTTAGTTAAGAAGTTGGAAGAATTGAATTACTTAATATTGTTGTAATATTATTTGTTTTATTTTATAAATATTCACGGGCAGCCTTTAAGTTATTAAATAAACGTCGATTTTTGTTACATTTTTTTATAGTTTGTTAAAAAAGCTGAATAGTTTTGAAAGCTTGTTTACACGTACATACTGTTTACAATAATATTAAACATTACTATTATATAGCCAGTACGCAAATAAAACTATTACAAACGATATTTTAAAAAATATATATATACAATTTCACATAAGCGCGTTAACAAAATGCCATGTTAAAATAAAATTTCCAAAACAAGAATTCGAAATTTCGTTAAAAAATTGTATGTATATATATATATGTACACACGTATAAGAAAATTTCGCGGGACGATTTAAAATTTTTTTCGTAAAGAGTGCAAAGCAATGCTCGTTTACTTTGTTAAATTATTCTTGGAATATATTTGGGTTAACGGCATTTTGACACTTGAAGCAGACACATACACACATGTACATACGTATACCGGGAAGTCGTTTAATAAACCAACGATTGTGAAATCCTTAAATGGAATATTCACCGATCAATTTAGATAGGAGGCGCGAAAATTGCGATGAGCGTATATATAGTTTTTTTTTTTTTTTTTTTTTTTTTTTTTTTTTTTTTTTTTTTTCGAGAATCGAATCGAGAATTTAAAAGTTGAAAATATTGAATTTGTATTCAAATAAATTATCGTATAGTATTATTGTTGTCGTTTTCGCGTTTTTAACGTCGCTTTTCGATTCTCTCGAAATTACTCCGCTTATGAAATTACGTCGACGAAATTTTTTTTTTTTTTTTTTTAATGAAAATAAAAAATATAATACACACATATTCTGATATACATTCAAGCCCTAAGGATCAATACATCAATCTCTTATGCATATTAAAAAAATTATATAAACAATTTTTTAATGCTAATTGCAATTTTGACGTTGCATAAATTTTCACAGCGACATGTTTATTTATAAATATATCGATTTCCGTTTTAATCGAGCCAATATTTAACGCAACGTTTGTTTTTAAACAATTTATCACTTTTTAATCTTCGCGTAAAACAAATAAGTATAAAAAAAAAAAAAATTGTTAAAACGTTTCATCGCTAAATCTTTCGAGCGGATATCTCACACTTACATACACATATGGTATATACCTTGTAGTTTCTGTTATCGCTATTTAAGACAAATGGTTAACAACGTCCCTAATTAGTCAAATCTAGTTCCACTTCTGATAAATTGCCTTGTACGCGAAATATATATATATATGTATTGCTTCATGAATAAACTCTTTAATAAATAAATTATTGTAAAAATATTTTCAACTACTAAGTAACTTAAAAAATAATGTTAAAGTTTTAACAATATGCTAAAATTTAAACTTCAGCTCAATATTTATCGAAATATATACTTTTTAAAACGTTTTTTATGTTTAATATTAAATTATTAATATTATGTTTATCCTTTAGTGAACGAAATTTCTTAGTATTTGTTTTTAAATATATAATTTATTAGCAGAATATACGAATATTATTATTTACGAATCCCTTTACTGTCAAAAATATTAATTATATTTATCGTATTTACTATTACAGAATTCTAAAAAAAAAAAATACATATTTATCAATAACAAATGACTAAATTAATTGATACAACGTAATTTATCGTGAATAATATATCCGTGTCCTTTGAAAAAGAACAAAAAATAAATAAATAAATAAATAAAAACGAAGAAAAAAATAAAGTCGAATAATAATTACCGCGTGCCTCGGGGCGGTAGTGTAACTTGACGAGTCCCTTGATAAACTCACATGTACGCGCTTATTCTCCCTCAAACCGGAAATGGTGTCATGAACCCATCTATAACGATATCGGCCGATACATACAAACATAGTGAAATTGCAACGGGGACGTTGACGAATCATCGATGTATATTCGCGCGCGTATTTATAACTATCGTTAAGAGTCTTAAACTGAGAACAACAAAAAAAAAAAAAAAAAAAAAAAAAAAAAAAAAAGAAAAAAAATCAACAAAAAAAAAAAACATGAAAAATGTATAACAAATAAAAGAAATAAAAAAAAAAGAAAAAAATATATCTCTCGCGCCCACATCGTGAACGCGAAAACTTATACACTCCGCGTTTACCCCAAGGCGATGTCTTACCGATTTGTTTTAACGTACGCGAGATTTTACTCGGCCAGCGAGAGACGTTAAGTAATGCCCGGCAGTTTGTATGTCTCTCGGTACCCGTGTATACACCATTTACTAGTGATCGCTTAGCTTTTTCCCTCCGGTGTAAAAATGAGAAAAAGAGTGAGAGAGAGAGAGAGAGAGAGAGACAGGAATGAGTGCAGGATAAAGAGAAAAAAAAATGACGAAGACGAGTTAATAAAGATAAAGCCCCCGTGGAAAGTTTTGATTTAACGTTACGCGTGTTTAACTGATTACTCGTCGGGGGCATCGAAACGAAGACGGGTGAGTGCACGAGGGAGAAAATAACGATAATTCAAAGCTCGATGAAACGTTTTTATCCGTTGCGTTGAATTAACCGTGACATCGATTTGATGCTTTCTGTTATTTTAATTACGAGCGATGATAATTAAAGGACGCAAGCTGTATTTTCATCGCCGAGGCTGAAAACTATAATTGCCGATTAAATGTGTGTGTATATACGTACACAGGAAATTCGTTTGTACTTCGTGTGTGTATATATATAAGCATTTGTATTTTAGTATAACGGTAGTGTGAAATGTAATAACGATTTCGTGATGTTATTTTCTTCAACTTGTACGACTTATCCTATTCTCATTAGCGAAAAATATTGGCGGACGCAATTCGCGCGCTTCGTTGATGCGTTGTAGATTGTTGCGGCTAAGTTAGTTAAGTGTTTGAATCGACGTATTTACTTTATCTTTTAGCTTCTTTTGAGCTTTCGTTACTCAATTATAAATAATTTTATTATTAAAAATTTTTAATTACACAGTTTACAGTTCATAAAAATATTGAATCCTTAATGTCATTAACTTAATAAAAATAAAAATTTAATCTCTTATCATAATACTTATAAAATATACTTTAATTTAACCTTAAATCAAAAATTTATTTATTTAAGATAATTTTTTTTATCTTTTATTAGTCTTCAACTAAATAGAAAGAAAGCAGGAAGAGACGCGACAAAAAAAAAAAAAAAAAAAAAAAAAAAAAATTACATTGTTTCATTTCAATTGATAAAATTTCTCATCTTCTGATTTTTGCGGCCTCCCAATGCATTTCCGCATTTTTTGCACGAGAGCCGCGTTTATAAAATAGAATCGATTGGGTGAGCTCGTTTACACTTTGCGTCTGCTTTTTGTAGCGGATACTTTACTTTCTCTAATACCGTTCGAACAAACATTTGATTTTCATTAAAAAGTTTTTATTAAGTTTAGTTAAATTTTGTAAAAATAATAACTGACATAAAAAAAAAAAAATAAAAAAAAATAAAAAATGAGTCGAGTCGCAGCACCTAGAATTAACGAACAATATTTCTCGTATTTACTAGGTTTTTACCGTATGGACGAACCGACTTTCTTCCCTAAAGCAGAACAAAATGTTATTCATTACTTTAATTTAACAAAGGAGTATTTGGTAAATATTACATTGTCATTTATTTATATATTTATATTTAACGTTTTTTGGATTATTAATCGACTTGGTTTTACAAAAAAAGTTACACGTTTGCATTTATTTTAGATTTTAAAGCTCCGGTTCTTCTTCTCAACTTGTTTTTTTTTCTGAACAGATTTATTATTTCTTTATCTATATTATCTCTCGACGCTATTTTGAACTTTATTTTCGCTATCATAAATTTATACTATCGGTATATCCACTCCTCTGTTCAACTATTTACTCTATCACACGTATTCATATTTACATAAAATTTATTATTTTCAAACAATTTTTTCGTCATAAAAACACGGTGTCTTATTTATCATTGTTTTAAATATCTTACATTTCCATATTTCTTGTACAAATATACGTTATCGTTTATGCTAGTCAACTCCCCAAATATTCGGTAAGTAAATCATTAATACATATATGTTATAAATCATATCATTAATGTATATATGTTATAAAAGTATTCGAGTAATTTCGTAAGATAATAATGAATAAATAATTGTCTATTAACGCAAAAAAATCTACCAAAAAGAAAAATTTTATAAATTTAGACGACTGATGAATTGCGGAAAAAAGCACCGATATTATTTAGCCGATTCGCTGGGAAAGCGGAGGAAGCTGCAGAGAGAAACAGCGACCGTAATTACGATGACGTATTGCTGCGTTGGATATTATTCCGTTGGATCAAGTGATGGTGGCGAAAAAACGCGAGCCATTTTCGTTGTTCATTCCGAAGCAATGTGAAAGCTGCCGGTCGTTTTGCATTTATATTTATGGGTAAACAAAAAGTCAATCGTTTAAACAATCGGCATTTGCATCGTTAATCACATATGTTATATTTATAACGTATAATATAACGTTTTTATAAATATACGAGGCGTAAAAAACACCAAAGAATTACTGGCCTTCGCTACTTACGAGATAAGTTCGTCGTGACCGAGTGAATTCGACGTTGTACGCCTATGCTTTAACCGTTGCGCACATCACATCGGGAGGATACCAATAAATTGAGACTAGCAACGTACGCGGAAATTTTGACATTTTTTTCGACAGATTCGTCAACTGTCAAGCTATTGCGAACGGCCAAGGGCTCGGCTCAAATTTTCGATGATCCTTGCTATCGTGTAAGTAAAATTATTAGATGTAAAGTAGACAAAAAACAATCGGACAGACGACCGATGGGTTATCCGTTCGATCGTCCTCTAGCCGCTGATGTCGACAGTTTTGAAGCACCCAACATACTTACTACAACACCGATTTCCATAGTTTACTCTTCCAATAAGTGAGACAAAGTCGTCTTGTGTCCGCAACCAGAACCGTTAACGGACAAGGTTTAAACCTTCAAAATAGATTTAGAGACAATGCTCCTGGTATTGCAGATAATCTTGATTCCTCGATGCATGAACTTGGGGAGTTAAATTAATGCAAAATTTATTATTTTAAAAAAATATTTCGTTTTAATTAAAATTTATCAATAAATTATTTTTAGAAAATATTTTGAAGAAATAAAATTCAAAAATGCATAAAAAACAATAAATAATATGCTAAACAAGAGTATTATATTATTATTTATTAACCAATAACTTTTTTTAGTTTATGGACTGACTGTTTAAATTTTTTTTTTTTTTTTCTAATAAATAATGTTTAAAATTTTGTGATTGCTCTCAATGAAATACACAGTATGTCGAAAAAGTTCCCGAACTTTTGAAATAAAAAATCGAAAATTAAATCTAAAGAAATTTATTCCAGTTAACTTTCAACATAGTCCCCTTCCCTAGATACACACTCATTTGAGCGCTCTATGAGTGATTCGAAGGCTCTCTGGTACTCCTCTGAAGTTATCGCTGTGAGACGCTCGGTGCAAGCCGCTTGAATGCTCGGTGCATCTTCAAAAAATCGTCCTTTTAAGGCCATTTTTAGCTTGGGAAATCGGAAAAAGTTGGCTGGAGCCAGATCTGGCGAGTATGGGGCGTGATTGATGCGTGGGATCTGATTTTCGGCGAGATAACGCTTCACAATGTTCGAAGAATGAGCAGGCGCCACGATGTTCAAATTTCTCATCCATCGTAGAGCTTGCACCGGGGTACTAAACACACGTTCACTCAAGCACGTCTATCTCGGCAACTAATGAACGGATACTGGTGAAAAAATTCTCAGACACTCCAGAGGGATGTAGCAACATAGTACCGGTGTCGTCCAAGAGGTGGCGCCACTCGTACAAGCGCTACAAAATAAGTTCGTTCTTATGCTATAAATATGTTTTAAAACAACTTTCATATAAAAATAGCATCATTATTGAAAATCTCGAAATCCTTTGCAACCTATCAAATAATTTCATGTATGAAAACAACTACAAAAGAACTCTTTTAATGGAATGTTACGACAATACATGGTTTTATAATAATTCAATAATACAATCGAACACAGTGTATAAATTCAATTTTCCCTATACTAATAATTTTACAAAACTAAACATCGACTTAACTACTGGCAAAGAAATTTTAAAATCAACCAATCCGAAACAAGAATTTAAAAACAAATTTAAAAAAAGTAATAATAATAAAATTGACATTTTCACGGATGGATCAAAACAAATAATAAATGAGGAACCAGATATTGGCTTCGCCATCTGGAGTAGCAATCATTCATATAATAAATCGTATAAAATACCAAATTGCGCGTCCATATTTACGGCGGAATGCCTAGCGCTCATCCAAACTCTAGAAATAATTAATAAAAACGAAGATCATAATTTCCAAATATTTACAGATTCTGAAAGTGCCTTAAGAGCATTAAATAATAATTTTAATAAGGGATACGAGTCTCCATTAATCACTAAGCTTCGAAATCAATTAACCACGGCCTCGAATCTGAGGAAAACTATAGAATTTTTTTGGATTCCTTCTCACAGGGGTATTGAAGGCAATGAATTCGCGGATTCATTGGCCAAGACAGCTGCAAAAATGGGTTCACTGTTAAATATTGAAATACCATTCACCGATTTTATTAATAAATATAAAAACTTATGTAATGATGAGAACGAAAATTTTCTGCTCACTTTAGGTGAAAGCAAAGGTAAAGAATTTATTGAAAAATTTTATATAAAAAAATCCAAATTTTGGTTTTACGATTTTCCGCACCTTACAAGAAAGTCTATAATATCCATCAATTGCATTCGAAGTAACCATACATCTTTAAATAATAGTTTATATAAATGCCGTATAGTACAAAGTGATCTATGTAAATGCAGTAAAGCACCCGATACGATTGAACATATATTTTGGCAATGCGATATTTATAAAAGAGAAAGAGAGATTATGTTTAAGAAAATACGTAAAATTCAATTGTATGGGCCCTTTTCTGTCATCCATTTATTATCTAAAATAAACAAAAATGTTATTCCTATCATAGCAAACTTTATTGATAATATTAATCTTAACATCTGAATCTGCGATAAAATCCATAATGTAATATCACATTATTTTATTCAATTTATTATTGTTAACTAATTCTATACTGTAACATCTAAATATAAATGTAAGTTAATTCTTGAATTTAAACTGTATTTTGCGCTTGCGTGCAGCGCTCCTCGTCTCTGTGTCATGGCTATGTAATCTCTATTGAAATGCCAATAAAAAACTACTATAATAATAATAATAAAATAAGTTCGGGAACTTTTCCGACATACTGTGTAAGTAAAATGAACGGCATTCTATTACTTCTAATTAGATGAGTTATAAAAATTGAATCGAATAAAATTCATATAGTTAGTGAAAACAATTTAAAATTAATTAATTTTTTTGAAAAAATAATAATTTAATATTTCGTTAGTATTTTTATTCAACGTTCTTTTATTTTTTCAAAATTTTGATAAAAGATGAATCGTTCATATTAATTTTACCGCGACTATCAAAATGAAATATTTAAGTAGCCGATTCGGGGAATTTTTAACAATTGGAAGCGAATTATTTTCTACATCAGTCTTATCAAAATACCCAAAAGCAAATATATCACGGAAGAAATTTTCGACAAAAGTTTCGCTTACTGATTCAACGTACAAAACCTATAATATAGATTAATCGGTAAAGGATATAATATATAAAAAAAAAAAAAAAAAAGAGTCGAAGAAAAAACTTTTAAATCAGCGCATATTCATAAAAACAAAAAAATAAATAAATAAATAAAATTAACAGAGACCACGTAAGGTCGCCAAGTGGATTATACGACATTACAAGCACCTAGACACGATAACCTCTCAAAAACAACAAAGCACGTAAGATAAAAAAAAAAAAAAAAAAAAAAAACAAAAACAAAAATTAACAAACACCACGTAAGGTCGCGAAGTAGATTATACGAGATTATAAGCACGTAGACACGACAACCTCTCAAAAACAAAAGCATGTAAGAAAAAAAAAAAAAAAAAAAAAAGAAAGAAAGTAAATAAAAGCTCACCAACTCTTCACTAGGATCGAACGCTTGAAGCAACCTACATATATGTATATACATCTAAAGCATCGCATACCAGTGTGTGTATATATATATATATATATATATACACAAGGGAGATGAAGCGTAAAGGCGCTTACTCGCTCGGGCGCGATACATCATTCGCTCGGGAAATTTTTCCCGATCGGCGCGTTCGAGATCGTCACGGTCGTTCGCATGGCTATATGCAGTGTGCAAGAGCTCGAGTCTCTCTCTCTCTCTCTCTCTCTCTCTCTCTCTTTCTCTACGATTGCGTACAATAAAGCTTATTAATGGGCACCTCCCATGCATATACCCTCCGCGGATGTATATAATTGCGCGGGAGTGAGGGTAGGGTTATGACGTCATTTTCTTCTCTCTTGCTCGCAGCTTCAAAGTTGCCAAGGATCGACGCGCAAGGTTTAGTCTTATAGCTCAGTGTTAAGCTGCGCTCTAGAGCCGAAGCTGTTTATATTGTATACACCTATATGCACACCGTGAGAGATAAAGAGTTTGCGCCGCGCGTGAGACAGATTTGCTGTGTGGAAGGTGTGTGTGAGAGAGAGAGAGAGAGAGAGAGAGAGAGAGAGAGAGAGAGAGAGTGAGAGAGAGAGAGAGAGGGAGCAGCCGATGATGCCGCTACGTGGTGGAATATAAGGCTAGAGAGAAGCATTCTGAATGAATGCATGGTATATTCACATACATACACTACGAGGTATATATGTATATACATATGAGCGAGAGAGAGAGAGAGAGAGAGAGAGAGAGAGAGAGAGATGGCGTGGGCGAAGAGTAGTCGTCGCGAAAGACGTACACGGAGATGTGGCGCCCAAGCTCCTCTCTCCACCTCTTTCTCTCTCTCTCTCTCTTTCTCTTTCTCTTTCTCGCGCGCTCACATCTCCAAAGACGACACGCAAATTCATTCAAGCGAGAGCTGCGCTTCTCGGACGTGCGTGCTCGCGCGCGCATCCGTACTTGTATCTAGACGTGTTATGCTTGTCGAGCCTATACGTATACCTGCTATACGTGTATACGTACGTAGAGAGTTTGCATCTCTGCCATTCATGAAACGAGCTCGACGTTATTTTAATTATCCTCGAGGTTGGAATTTTCTCACCAAAGTTGCGAACGATATCGTACTTTTTGTTGCTTGGTTCTGTTTTTTTTTCTTTTATCCTTCTTTTTTTTTTTTTTTTTTTTTTTTTTTTTTTTTTTTTTTTTTTTTTTTTTTTTTTTTTTTTTTTTTTTGTATAGGTTTCACTTTTTCTTTTCTTCTTTAATTTTCTTTTTATTATACTTATATTATGATCATAGATGATGTCAGACTAGTTCAATGGATTTTTTTGTACGAGTAATAAATATTGAAAGAAAATTTTTCATTTTATTGTCGTATAATTGACGCGATTCGAAATTTAAAAGATATATCGTTTGATTTTACAAAAATCTTGAAAATCGTCGCAACCGTAAAACGCTTTGTTTTAATCAAACGCATTGACATAATCTCGTTATACAGGATGTATTTCAAAGAAACGCGTGTATAATTTATGCATATCTTAAAGAAATAGTAAAGAACATTTACACAAATATGGCTCGGTTTTAAAACATTCGTTAACGGATGTGCAACAAAAATTTTTCGGCATAAAAAATATATTAATAATTTTTTAAATTAATAATTATAATTTTTTTAAATTATTAATTATAATAAATGAAAATAATAATTTTGTAAAAAAAAAAAAATAAGAAAAAAAAAAAAAAAATCATTTGATTGAGTGAAAAATTGCCATCTTATACGTATATGCGTTTAATATACACGTATTTCGACTGCGCTTTCTTATATGTACAGTCTGTCAAGTAAGAGCGTGGTCGACTTCACCGACAGGTAATGAAAGATTTCGCTCTAATTCCTTCGCGAGCCGATAGAGGGAAGTTTTGTCCTTGATGCATTGTCAACAAAGATTCAGTTGTCGTTAATGTTTTGGAAGAGAATCACATTAAACGCCATGAGTGCTAAGTACGCGTCGCGCTACGAGGCTGTGTTCCTTTGCATCCACCCGAAAGGTCCCAAAATGTCGCAATCAGCGGCCGCTAAATATATGAGAAAGTCGAAGGCATTTTTACAGAAGTGGATACAGCGATATAAAGTGGCTAAAAATGTCGATGATTTACCAGAACGTGGCTCGATAGGAAAAGTGAACAAAAAAGATGAAAAAAGAATAGTGAATCTGTTTTCGCGGAATCCTGCTTTAACACTGCGGCAAGGACAAGCAAAATTAATGGCAAAAGGTTTAGATATATCCTACCAAACTATCCGAAACCATCTTCGTACTCATCATCTGAAATGGCGCAACACAATGAAGAAGCCTCTGTTGACTGAAAAACATGTGACAAAGCGACTCGCTTGGGCGCATGAGAATATTGATAGAGATTTTGAAAATGTCATTTTTACTGATGAATGTTCTATATGGGCACGTTATATCCTCACGCGAGCCTGGTCAACTTCCACCAATAGGCTTGTTCAGCGGACCGTAAAACATAGAATAAAGGTGCATCTTTGGGGCTGCTTCTCAAAGCAGGGATTCGGCACTTTGCACCTCTTTACTGACAACCTAAATGCCGAGAAAATGATAAAAATCTACAAAAAGGCTTTACTGCCATCTGCCAAACGATGGTTCATCACAAAAAATGAAGATTGGATTCTGCAGGAGGACAACGATCCTAAACACCGCAGCAAGCTCTGTACTCAGTGGAAGACTCAATCTGGCATCGTTACATTGGATTGGCCGTCGCAGTCGCCCGATGCAAACCCTATTAAAAATGTGTGGGCATATATTAAACGGAAGCTTCTTGGAAGACGCACATACACTTTAAAGCAGTTGTCTTACGAAATTCGTCGGATCTGGAGATCCTTGCCACTAGAATACGCCGTCAAATTAGTAGAAAGCATGCCTCGGAGATGCCAGGCAATTATCGACGCCGGTGGTGACTGGACACATTATTGACCAAATTGCATCATTGTTTGTAATGTGTACAATGTATATATAAATATGAAAGTTTCATCAAATAAATTTTTTTATAAATTAACACGACCACGCTCTTACTTGACAGACTGTATTTCGGCTGTAATGTAATACGTAGACGAAATCAACTAGCACACGCGATGATTCAAATTAGCGTAACTCTCCGCTGCGCGCGCATAGGATTAGTCGACGTGGATGTGATATATACGTGTGACAGTGGCTTAGGAAATCATTGAAAAATCCGCTCACGCGAACGCACACAGTCAAACGTTATTCTTTTTAACTCTTGTAAATCTCTATTAAAAGCTGAAACGAAAAATAAAATAGCGCGTATTGTATAAAAGGACACGCTCTACAAGATTGCTCATAGGCTATTTTCAGCTAAGTGCAGCAATTTTCGAGAAAAAAGCGAAAAACGACAAGAATGGTCATTTTCTCCTAGAATTCCGGTACTTAAGCAAAAAATAACTTGACATTCGGATTTCTCAGATCTGAAAATCTCTTTGCAACATATTTGCAGCCTTCCACCCAAATTTTCGATTTGGGACCCCTCGTTTCCTGGACTAATTATATCTAGAGGAAATAGTATATAAAGAACATTCACGCAAACGTGTCTCAGTTTTAAAAAATTCGTTAACGGATGCACAACGAAAATTTTTAACGTTTGCGATTGTTTCAATTAGATAATAATTTTTATAGCAAGTTTTTATTAAAAGTAAAATAATAAAATATTGAAAAATTTTCTTTTTTTTTTTAACAGTTTAGAAAAATGTTTTCAATTTACTTCCTTTTAATTGCAATTTGCTCCACAATTTTTTCATACACTCCGACTGATGCTATGGGTAAGTCTAATTAATTAAAAAAAAAAAAAAAAAAATGTTACTATGATGTCAGAAATAAATAACCTTTTTAATAAAAAGAAAATTATGGTAAGTATTGGTTGTCGTTTAAACATATTTTTCTGTGCTCTCTTCATGTATTATCAATTTATCGAATATTAGTATGGCACCTGTGAGTAACTTATCAAAAAGAATATTTAAAATCAGCATTTTTGACTCTCGAAAGTTGTGAAATCAAATAATATTGCTAAGTATTTTCTTTTTTATCAACACATTTTTTTTTAACGATAGCTCATCATCAATGTTGTTGTATATAATATGCTAATAAATATCTACATATAAATACAACAAACTTTTAAATACAAAAAAATTATCGTTTTCGTTGTTATTAAAAAATATGAAAAAATATAATTAATAATTAATTTTCACAAACATACTTTCAAATTTTCTTTAATTTTAAAATATTTTAGACTAAATATCATCTTTCTTTTTATTAATATATTTTTTGACCGCTACCTGGTCATCATTTACTTATCAGATAATTAAAAGGTCATTACACAAATTTCTACACACCGGACACTTGTAGAGTGTAATGGTGATGCTCGCAGTAATTTATGTGCTCAATATATATTTTTAGATACTGTAATAGTTTGTCTATGTTTGAAATTAAACAAGTAGATGGTAATGTTCGTGGTAATTTATATAATCAAGATATATTTTTCGATACTGAAATAGTTTTTTTATGTTATAACTGAAACATGATTGGGTACGAATTACGAATAATAAGATTCCAAACTTTCAGCTATACTTTCTATGTATACAAGTACATTTACAATATACAAAAATGACATAGCATATGCTAATTTTTTCCTTAATAAATATTAAAGAAAAAATAAAAAATTAACATGATTTCATATCTTGTTGTATATTTGTATGATTTTAAATATATATATGTAATAAAAAATAATTAAAGTTTGTCAATAACAATTTTTTAACATTTGATAATCAAATGTTCATTTATTTTTTATATTCTATATATTCTATTATTTATATTCTCCACCATTACACTCTACAAGTATCCGGCCAGTATGGTTTTAATTACATGTCACAAGTAACTTTTTATGAAATATATAAGTTGTAAAAGAATATAGCATAAAAGATATAGAAAAATATAGTTAAAAGAATTATTTGATTTCAGTGGTTTCATTCGAAGCAACTTCCTACTATCGTACGAAAACAATATGAAATTATATGTAAATTATTGAATTAAATTAAAATTCAAAAATAAAAAGATTATTAAATTAAAATAAAAATTAAATAAATGTAAGAGTAAAAAGAATCATTTCACATCGTTGATATTTTGTATACTTTGATATTTCCATTTAAAGTAACATTTCAAAAGTCAATTGTAAAAAATATAAAATAATATTTTTTAGTATTAGCTAAAATTATAAAATAAATATGTTCGACACAAATATTGAAATACTTAACAACATTAAATAGATTTCACAACTTTCGTGCGTAGAAATTTGTGTAATGACTTTTTATTAATCCGATAAGATAAGTAAATGATCACCAGGTAGCGGTCAAAAAATACATTAATAAAAAGAAAGATGAGATTTAGCGATATTATTATATTTTATTGCTTTCTTTAGTTTAAAATATTTTAAAATTAAAGAAAATTTTGAAGTATGTTTGTGAAAATTAATTATTAATTATATTTTTTCATATTTTTTAATAACAACGAAAACGATAATTTTTTTGTATTTAAAAGTTTGTTGTATTTACATGTAGATATTCATTAGCATATTATATATAACAACATTGATCATGAGCTATCGTTAAAAAAAAATGTGTTGATAAAAAAGAAAATACTTAGCAATATTATTTGATTTCACAACTTTCGAGAGTCAAAAATGCTGATTTTAAATATTCTTTTTGATAAGTTACTCACAGGTGCCATATGTGTACTAATATTCGATAAATTGATAATGCATGAAGAGAGAACAGAAAAATATGTTTAAACGACAACCAATACTTACCATAATTTTCTTTTTATTAAAAAGGTTGTATTTAGATTTCATAAATTGGGTAGAATATATATCAAATTATAAAATATTATATTAGATTTATTATGAAAGTAATCTGCGAAGAATGATTGCACTATATGATGCATTAGTTGTATAGATAAAAGAAAATGAAATTTTAAAAAGTTGTAAAATTTTGTAGAATGTTATAAAATTAACGTTTGTTCTAAGAAAAAAATGTTAATATTTCGAGAAACTTTTGGCCATTGTTTTTTTTTTTTATAATTTTATCATTTTTATATTTTACAAAATGTTTATGTAAAAACTTTATAAAAATAAGTTAAATTTTAAGAAATATAATTATGATATAAATTTTATTATAAAAATAAGTTGAATTTAAAGTAATAGATAATAATCATGTACAAATTGTTTTGTAATTTCATGTACAAAATAACATTATATTAATTTATAATAAAAATATTGATAAAATTGAATTTATATTTGTGTTGTTAATTGAAAGATTTAATTTATATTTGTGTTGTTGATAAAAAAATTTAATTTATATTTGTGTTGTTACAAATTTATAAATATAAAAGAAATATAATTTTTATAAATTAAATACATGCTAATACTTGCAATATATTTTATATTACAAATTTATTTTCAAATTGTATTATATAATAAAATCATTTAATTATTTAATATAATACATAAATTATTTAATTAAAAAAAATAAACTGTTTTGATCATATTGTTTTAAAAATTTGAGTAAAAATAAAAATTTAATTTAAAAAATAATTTTAATTTATTGGTATTTAAAAATAAAATAATGATATTCAAATAAAATAAACATTAATTTACTTTTAGCAAGAACATAGAGAATTGGAAATGAATAGGCACAAAATTGTAAATTTAGCGGCAAATAAGAAACAAGTGATTAAATATTTAATAAAATATATTTTTATAGCCAATTGCTTACATTAATTATTTATCATCACAACGAATCTTCATATAACATTGATAAGTTTGTATTTGTAGGAGTCAAATCAATTCATGCTTCACTTTCCATGAAATTTATCAAAATATCTAATTTGTATATCTGACTATTTTCTTTTTTATTTTTATTTTTTTTCCAGTACAAAAGTTCGTTTAACTATATCCAATGTGAATTCTAAAAATATATTTATAAATAATGAAAAGAAATTAATTATTGAATTTTAGAAAAATTTTTTCTTACAATTACACATTTTAAGTTTTAAATCTTTTTGATTAATTAAATAATCACACTTTTGTTAAACAAATAATTAATTGCATTTGATAAATTCTGAAACACCTCCCCAATCCAGAAAAGGCTGAAAAAAGTACAATAATAAATGTTCGTATACCATTCCATAGATAGAGATCATACAGTGCAAAAGTAAATGAAACAATATTTTTAAACTTTAAACTATTATGTATGATCATGAGCGAAAAATAGGTAGCAGAGAATAAAAAAAAAAATGATTGCGAAGCAAATACAAAAGAACCTAGTAAAGTGTAATAAGACTTGCAATTGATTGTGTTATTAATATATTATTGATTAAAAACGCAAAAAAAAATTTTATTATAACTTTTTAGACGAATAATAAAAATAATACAATAAAATAATAAAAATTTATTAATATTGTAAGTACAAACTATTAATAAAATTAGAAAAATATATAAAATTACTTGAATAACTTTAAGACAAATAATAAAAATAATACAATAAAATAATATAAATTTAATAATATTGTAGATATAAATTTCTAATAAAATTAGAAAAATATATAAAATTACTTGAATTTTTTTCTAAGTGAATATTCAATAAATAAGCAGACTAATGAGTGAATTTTATGACTTTAATAAACTAAATTTTATTATTATAAATAAAAATAAATTTATAGTTATCTTCATTATTGAAAAAAAGTGCACTTACCCGATAACCATTGCTGTGTTTATAAGATTTTATTAGATTTTTATAGATTTTTATTTTTAGGAAATGTCCTTACAAACAAAGATGCAATAAAAGCTAGAATATAAATAGTTATTAGCTTTTAGAACGGTTACATATAGTATTTCTTTTTCGTGTAAAAACCAAAAAGCTAATCATTATAATATGATTGTAAGTAGTTGATGAAAACCTTTTAAAATACTTTTTTAAAACCTTTATAAAAACTTTAGTTGAGAATTTTATTTTTTATTATGATTATACATATTATTTTTAACATACGCATTATATTTAATCGTTTATTCGCATTGTCGAACATGTTTCATTTTACACATTATTTTACGGGAAAAAACGCAGAAAAATGTTGGGACCTACGGTGGGATCGACGAACCCGGGGTCCTTCGCATTATAAAGCAGACGCCTTAACCATTAGGCTATGCAACGCTTGTAGAAATAAGATTTAAATTTGAATCATAAGTTGCATGGCAACCCATATACACTTGTATTAATTTTACATTTAAAATTTCTTCTATGGTGTAAAGTATTTTTAAATGGGTGCGCCAGGCGCCCGTGATTAGCACCAATACTTACCACGGGGCGCTGGCGCGCCCCTTGATAAGATTGATAATAAAATGAATATTTTGCAAAATTAAAGTATAAAAAGCAAAGAAAATTTAAATTTTTTAATATCAACCTTTGGTCAGACATTCGCAGTTTTACAAAGTAAAAAAATGTAAACTATGAATGAATCAAATGTTTTTGTTCTTAATAATCAATATTTGAATATATAATTTAATTATACGCCTAATCGATTGTGTACCTTAGTTTAACAATCTTAATTTAATACATATTTTTTAGATTCTTCAACTGAAGAATTAAAAATAAATTATAATAACAATACTGTAGACACTACTGAACAGGATACTACAGAAACGGAACAATATAAGGTAATTTTCAAATTTGTATGTAATAATGTGCTGTAGGAGAAAATTTTAAACAAGAGCAAAATATATTTCAATTTTAAAGGAATGTTTAAGAAAAATTAAAAAGTTTAATTATTTTAATATAGATATATATATATATATATATATATATATAAAAGATATTTATAAAATATTATCCACATTAATTTTAAGTACTTTTTCTTATTGAAACTTGTTAATGAAATTATTAAGTTAACAAATTATTGAAATTCATACAAAATACATAAAATTAATGTTTATGTTAATATTTTATTTTATTTATTTGTAAATACAAATAGAAACATTTCTACATAATTAATCCAGAATACTTTATCTAATTTGTACAGGCTAATACCAAAAAAATCATTGATTCTATAATGAATGGTGTGGCGCAAATGTATAACCACACCAACGGAGATATCGGAGTTCCTGAATTTAATGCAACTTTGTACTCGGCAACACATGGCGTTTTCAGGTTAATTCTTTTACAAATAAACCAAAATCTTTAAATTTTTAACATTAGTCTCACATTTTTAATCATTGAAAATAACTTTTATAATTTAAATGTATACTTTTAGAAATCTTTCTCTACTCCCGCAAGCTTATATTAAAATAAAACCAAAGAATAGCAAATTACCAACCGAAGAAAATAAAAGGATTGTCTCATTTGCGTTTGAACTTCGAAAAGCTGAAGTATTTTATCTAATAATGGATACGGTAATGTTTTACATATATATATATATATATATATATATATATATATATATTTAAATTATAACAATAAAGTGCCGGTAAATAATTCATCAATCGATTTATTATTAAACGATAATTCACAGGTTCCAATGGACTCAAATTTTTATTATTATCAACTCCACAGCGTAATAAAACATGTGCAACTCTCCGCTCATATATCTATAGACTACAGTCAAAACCCTTGCAGAAGCAAACTGATTAATTTTCAAATAATGTCAAAAGGCAAACCTATGGTTACATTTAACAATGACTATATTTTTGCAAACTATGAAGAACAGCGATATTTCGATGATGTCTGGAACGAGAAAATTGTTGGTTCAGTCGCAGATAATATTAAAGGTGCTTTCAAAAATTACATCGACGAAGGAAACTTTAATTGTGAAAATTACAGATACGAGATGCTCTATTAGTTTTAATTAATTCAATTACATGATAATTTAATGGATAAAATTAAAAATTTATTTATTGTTATTTAGATTATAATTAAAATATATTTTTTAAAGTACTATTGTTTACTGTCGATATTATTTATAATTTCGAAATCCAAATCATGAGCATCGATCAAATTGTTTTCCCTAAGTATCGGATACTTCATCTCGGCTAAATTTATCGACGATTCGTCTTCAATTCGACCGAAAGCCAAATTCAAACCACAACTTCTTCCTTTTTCTTCCCTGCCTCCGTTCGCTCTTATGAATATGCAGTTAGCCTGTTTGTAGACCATACATCAAGTCGACTTAAAAGCCTCCAAATGTGAAGAAGTCGAAAGATGAGGACTTTGAGAAAGATATTTGAGAAAGACGTTTTCGGAGTACAACTTCGATCTCCTCTCTCGTTCTCTCCAGAAATTGTACAAGAGCAGCTGAGGCAATAAAAACGGAATTTCGATCTTGGCAACTATATTCACCATCTAGGTTTTTATATTTTATATGTTAAGGAGGTTCTTTCAGTACATAACTAATCAATGGGACGTTCTAATGAATTCTTAGTACATTTCGGAGTCGAGTTTCACTTTTTTTTTTTAAATTTGTCAACTTTTAGTTTATATCAAAATAAGGTATCATGCCAAGTAGCTCAAAATATTAATTTTTAAAAAAGTTAAGTATATTTAAAAAAAAAAAAAAAAAAAAAGTAAAATTTTTAAACTGTTATATTTCAAATACTAATTATCGGAACGACGTTAATTTTTTTTGTCAATTACGCCAATAATATTGAACTTATAAAATGTATATAATTTAATACAATATTTTTTTTATAAAAAAAAAAGTTACAACAATTTTTTATAAACAAATTAAGTTTTTTAATCAAGGGGCACGCACGATTTTCAATTTTTTTATGTCAAATTAAAGCCTAATCTTTCGTTTTTAATTTCTTAAAAAAAAAATTCTCCGACATTTCATACAAAAAAAAAAAAAAAAAAAAAAAAAAAAAAAAAAAAAAAATTAAAGCCATTTGAAGCCGACACTCGGTGTTTCTTGTCTTATTTAGCTGTATACTTAACATACGCGCTGCATTAGTAAGTAAACAAAGTATTTCGAACGAGTATTTCGTCCGATAATTAGTTTTTGAGATATAGAAGTTTAAAAATTTTATTCCTTTTTTTTTTTTTTAAATATTCATAAATTTTTTAAAAATTAATATTTTTAGCTGATACTTGGCACGATGTCTTATTTTGATATAAACTAAAAGTTGACTAATTTTCAAAAAAAAAAAAAAAAAAAAAAAAAAAAAAAAAAAAAAAAAAATCTCGACTCCGAAATGTACTAAGAATTCATTGGAATGTCCCCAATGTAGTATAGGCTATTGTGCGTGGTTAACTCACATGGTACAAGGTATCTTTGTAGATTTAGGAACATCTCACTATTTACAGCTGTTTATTTTAAAGTCTATAGAAGTATATACATATACCTGTAAGCTTATTAATAGACACGAGAAATTAAATAAACATCAAACAAGAAATTCGATGATAATAAATCTAACGATAAGGTTAAATTGATCGAATCCATAAATAAAAATAAAACTATGTAAATCATGATAACTTAACATGAATCACGCATTTACTTAAATAAATACATGAGCGTTAACTGAAAAATAAGAGAAGATAACAACAATTGCTCGATGTACGTGAAAAGTTTTACGGTAATTTATAAATCGTTGATTCGCACAATAATCAAACGTGTTGATGCTCTAATCTTTTAAAAATAACGTACGCAATCATTAAAATGTGTGCGAGACAGTTAGAATTTTTGCTTTTGTAAATATTTGCTTTTAAGCAGAAATGATAAGCACAGCTTTATATTCTTTTTCTTTCACTAAATGTATACGGTATAATAGAAAACAAAAAATACAAATTCAACTCTTTCTCTCTCTCTCTCTCTCTCTCTCATTCGATTCAATATATAAAAAATAGGAAAAAGACGTGACTAATATCAAACAAGTCTTGATTAAAGGTTAAATAACGTATTTCAATTCATCTGAATAATATAAAAATATTCAGGGTATTTTTTTACTTATCATTTAATTTTAAAAATATCTAATCAGCTTAAATAATTAGCGATGCAGTTAGTTTAGACTTTAACCTTTAAAGGACGGATCTGGTAGATACATCGTCCATCCATGTGATACAAAATATTTGAGGTCTTCTTTAAATAATATTATGCGCTAAATACAAAGAAAAAAACAAAAAAAAAATACTGTTTAAATTTCTGAAAGTTAACCCGACATTGAAAATTTTAAATGTCCAAGAAAAATATCAACGAGAAAATTATCCGGTCGTTTTATCATTACAATCTTCTACAAAGATTTTTACGCTGACGTAGAATCAGTCGATCGATTATCAACGTGCGTAAAAATTCTTTAAAGTTTGATATTAATTTCGATAATTAGTATATCTGACTTTTTTACACGAATAAACGTCATAAAAATATTCACAGTGGTCACTATTTTCATCGTCATACGATTAATGAAAAAATTCTCCAAATCGCCTTTTATACTCAAAAAATAATCCTGACCGTCTCGTACACATTTTAACGATTACGTGAAAATATAAAAAATAATTGTAACTCTTTTAATGGTCAATGATAATCATTTAATGTAATAAGGCGATTTTTACATAATTATTCATTCGCCGTAATTGATAGGATATGAAAAACACATGTTCCATTCTGGGCGAATCGTATAATTATGTAGGAGCTTCATATATATATATATATATACATATATGTATATATATGCGCTTCAGTCTTGTAACATGTTTACTTATGGACGTACGGCGATTATGTATATAATAATCGGACGCATACTTATAATAATCACGAGAGAGAGAGAGAGAGAGCGCACAAATAAACGGGTAATCTACGCCGCTGTATATGCATTTATACATATAATATTAATATACAAATGGTATTTTGTATAAATATAATTCATGCGAAATATTCGATTTATTTACGCTCGGAGATTAAATTAATAAACGCGTATATTAAATAAATATTCTCGCGGTGGGGATATATTTATGCAAGGAATGCACTCGCGCATATTCGCCCGAGTAAAATTAATTATGTTTAACATTGTAAAAAATCGTATACAATGTCGTATACATATACGGCTAAGTAAACTCAAAGGATAAAGCGTAACGATCGTGACTACCGCGGTTATTATATGTATGCGAAAATATGTCGTACGCAAGGACGAAAAATAAGGCATTTTAAGTGCAATCGTGTAAATATATATATATATATATATATATATATATATATATATATACATACATGATTACTTTTTTTAAAGTATAACGAAAAGCAAAGGCGCGTATTCTCGTTTGGCGCCGGCGTATTTAACTTACACAAGATAATAAAACGAAGGAAAAGGGAGAAAAAACGAATACTTTTGCTTCATGTATATGAGCTCGCCCTCGAAATAAACGATACTTTCTCTCTCTCTCTCTCTCTCTTTCTCTCTCTTGCCGCGTATGAATATATATATATATATATATATATATATATATATATATATATATCAATTGCAAATGCGCGATGTTCGTATTAATATCAACGCAGTCGTTCGGATGCGCGAGTCTGGCACTTGACTTTCTCTTTGCGGAGAAAGAGAGAGAAAGAGAGAGAGAAAGAGAAAGAGAAAGAGAAAGAGAAAGAGAAAGAGAAAGAGAAAGAGAAAGAGAAAGAGAAAGAGAAAGAGAAAGAGAAAGAGAAAGAGAAAGAGAAAGAGAAAGAGAAAGAAAAAGAGAAAAAGAAAGAGAGAGAGAGAGAGCGAGAGAGAGAGAAGTTTAAAGGAGGAAGAAGGGAAGGGAAGGAAGGACGGAAAGTCAACGCGTATGTATACAAATACGTACGTAGATTGTGGAGGCACACACGAGTTTAACTCTTGTCAACGAGGGAGGCCCGTAAAGGACGACGAGTGCAAGATGGAGAAATCATGTTCGAAATCAAGGTCCTCCGGAGGACGGGCAAAACATCTTTCTTTCGCGGTCGCTGCTGCTCTCTCTCTCTCTTTCTCTCTCTCTCGCTCTGTGATCCGTTTTGTTCTTCGTCTTCTTCCTCTTCTTCCTCTTCTTCCTCTTCTTCTCTCTGCTTCTTTCCTATACATACCTTTTATTCCTGAGAAATGTACAAGTTCTCGCTCGCACTTTAAGGTGGGTCATGGCTCGATCGCGAGTGAGTTTCTTCGGCGTGTGTGTACGTACGGGCGTGCGAATTTAAAAAAAAAAAAAATAAACGCTCTTAGGGTTATTCGTCCTTCGATTATTTTATTCATTAATTTGTACATATGCTCCTACATACGTTGTATATAGAAAATATTAATTTGATTTCAGTTATTCACTTTTGTTGAATTTAAAGAATTTTAATGACCAAAGTAAAGTTTATTATTTGAAACGAATATGGAGTATTTATTGTCATAACGAATTAAGCCAATAAACAATTGTTGTCTCTGTTACTGAATTATAAAGATTATATTATTGTTTTTAAAATAAATGGCACGAATTTTCTCATTCTTTTTCAATCATTTTTTGATGATAATGTAAAATTTTTAAAATATGCAATACAAGATCGTTCAAGACTTATTACTTGATTGATTATATTATATATATACATGTGTGTGTGTCTGAGTGTGTGGGAAAAAATAACATTACCTCGTTCTACATACTTGACGGTCACTTATCCAATAACTAAAATAGTGTGCCATTAAAAATTATCGCTTTACGCATTTAAAAAAGGGTCCAATATGATACATTGGATATCTGTGTAAGGAAGCGAACGTTATGGTCACTTTAAAGAACCTTGATCGTTGTATATTAACGAAAGGATATTGAGAAGATGCATGGCCTTAATAAATAAGTACGCGAGCTTTAAAAAAACATAATTAATATGAAGAAGTTAAAGATTTTATTTGAAATTTTTTAAATTAAAATTTAAATTATAAAATAATTCTAATAAATAGGTCCATAATTTATTAATATATATATATATATACAGTAAAACAACAAATTTTTAAAAAAGTAAGACAATTTTTAACAATACCCGTTTAGAAATAAAAATGAAAAGAGAAATTTTACTCGGAATTTTTTTGCGAGAAAATTATGATTTCCCTTGATTACACCCGAGAGACAAAAAAAAAGTTCGCGAAAGATAGACAGAGAAAGAGGAAAAGAGGAGAGAAAAATAAAGAAAGACACAGAATGCAAGAGGAGACAAACGAGCTGGCAAAAGGGGCAAAAGAAAGCGCGCAAGAAAGTGAGAGACAAACGCAAAGACGGACCAACTCACCCGAGGCCTTAACAGAGAGCAGAACCAACGGGTAAAAGAGAAAGAGAGAGAGAGAGAGAGAGAGAGAGAGAGAAAGAGAGAGCAAGTACGTACGTGCATACGTACACAGTCTCTCTCGGGGTCCTTTAACCACACGGCGCATATGCGCCAAGGTCCCTCGATTGGACTTCTACGATCCAGGTGGTCGGGATACGCGCGGGCTAATAGGCCGCGAAGTTGCGAAGAGCGCGCGCACTGTGGCCACCGTTCCCCCACACTAACACGCGTACATGTACATGTATGTACGCAATAGACAAAAGCACACGCGCACGCGTACATATATATATACATGTGTGTGTATATATATATATATGTTTATAGAACGCGACTTTAATGCTTTCTCAGCGAAAGCGCGAACGAAAGACGCGATATTATAAAAGCCCTCGGAGGGCTACCTTTTTTCTCAAGGCAGGTGTTAATGCGCTAGACTATCCCTTGTTCTTAATCTTCGTCTTTCCCTCCCCCCTTCCCCTTTTCTTATTCTTATTTCGTTCTCGGGTGTTAAATGAAATTATAACCGCGGCGTATATAGAATATGTATGCGAGCGAGCGAGCGTTGACCGAACCACCATCTCGTAATCCTTGTCTCTTCCTTTCTCTCGCTCTCGGGATGGTTAGTGCAATTAAGGAGTTTTTGCGCTTCTATATAAACGTACGTATATCTCTCCACGTACATATATACACCTATATAAAGCTTACACGTACACGCGCTAACCGTCATTTTCCATTGCCGAGGTGGAAGCCGCTCGTCGTGCTTTGTATCGCTTGACGATTTTCAATTTTTTTTTTTCATTCTCCTTTTCTTTTTCACATATTATACGTATATATATATATATATATACACTTGCGTTCGTTTGCTTCTCGCTAAACAAAAATTCATCGTTCGTTGGCGAGTCGCGGTATGCGTAAATGTATACGGAGAATTGTCTCTCTGCGTACGCACGTATATATATATATACGTTGATACAAACGATCAAAGAGAAGCGAGTCGTGCGATCGGTTTATAATAGATCGGAGAATAGTAGTTGAAGGTCGTTGGGGTATCGATGAATGAGACGTAACAAAGGTTATATTTTTAGCGATAATAACATATTCGTAATGTTACGATCGAACTTTTAATATAGACGATTGAGAGTTATTTCATTCGTTGGTGTGAATTTATTGCTCGATACAATTTTACTTTTATTATTCGAGAAAAATTCATCTAATTATGATTAATTACCTTACTGTGCGCGAGATTCAACTTAAAGAACATAAATTTTATTTTTTTTTTTAAATCATGAAGTTACAATTGTTTATTTCGTTTTTTTTTTTATATTTTTTTTTTTTTTTTTTTCTTATTAGAAATATATATGTCTTTATAAACGAAGTGCAAGCTTTAATCGATTTTAATTGAACGGTATTCAACCAAAAATTTTACTTTATAGGTAAAAAAAGGTTTAAAACATTTCCTGTTGTCAATCTTCAACTTCGTTCGAGCAAAAAAAAAAAAAAAAAAAAAAAAAAAAAAAAGTAATTAAATTAATAAATAAAATAAACACATACGCCCGCTTCTGTGTTATACCACTGTACGCGTATATATACACAGAATAAAATATTTACGGTACGGAATTTCAGGCACGCGAGGCCCAACAACGATTGACGCGCGTATCGCGTAACGCGTTTCGTGGATATATATACACACATATATACATATCGTTATGGTTATATATATATATATCCTTACGCGTGCTGTAGCCATTACCGGTAAACATATACATGTATACGAGATCGCGCGCGCGTAAGACACAACGCGATCGGCATTAAATAAAACGTATCCATTAGTTATCGTCGACAATGCTAATTATATATACGGTGTTAATCGTATATGTATATATATACGGCTATCTTGTGTTTTATTTTATTACGACTTTGGTTGCGTTACGTATGTACTATGTATATACGCGCTGAGCTTACTTTACTTCGGTTATTACTTTATGTTTGAGTATCATAAAAATATCAAACGCTGACACGTTAATTGGCACGTTGATATATAGAAGTTGTAAAATCGTAAGGTGACGAGTTGTTATGACTTTCTTTCTTTCTTTTTTTTTTTCAAAATATTAAACTACTGGATTTTTCGGTTCGATTTCAATTTTTAAATATAATGGAAAATCAAATTATAAATAACTTACAGAGATAACTTTTTAAAAGAATTTGAGCAGATATATAGATGGATTTTAAATTCCTTACGTTTTAAAAAGACTTTGTAATTTAATAAAATTAAAAGTCGTTAGAAATTTCCATTAAAATGAGTAAATTGCAATAACCGCGTCGGCCACATTACATAGACCGTAAAACTCGTCACATCGTCGTATCCACTTTGTCCCTATTACAAACGATATTATCTTCATGATTAATCGCCCGAAATAAATAATAACGCGCAAACGCGAGCAAATTGAATTATCCTATTAACCGTCGCTCTGAAAAACAATAAAACGAGAAAAAGACGAAATAAATAAAAAAAATAAAATAAAAAAATAATAAAAAGATCCAATTAAACAATCAGCGGGAAAATCTGAAAAGCCGCCGAGCGCGCCTTACGACAATGAACTTCAGGACACGGTCCGTCTTACGCGAGACACGGAGAGAAGAGGAGAGCGCCTCTTACGCTTAGTTCCGATTAATGTCCCAAGATACGCCGTACAGTTAGAGCCATTAACGCGCCGTCTGTGCACACTTATATATACCTATATATGTACTCGTATGTGCGAACGTGTACATGTACACACACACACACACACACACACACATTCTTTTCCGAAAAACGTAGCGCGCAGCGCGCTTACACCTCGCATCGCCTTGACGAGCTGAGCGCTTGCGGTTATTCGCGCGTCACCTATCGAGCCCTCATCTTAATTGTCAGATATACGCGCAAGCTCGCTATCTTTACAGACATATGTATATGTATGTGTGTGCGTGCGCGCGTGTGTGTGTGTGTGTATGTGTGTGTGCATGCGTGCGAAAGATAGAGGAGACGTACGGAGCGAAGGAAGGAAAAGAAGAAGAGAGATCCAGGCTATGCGTATGTATCTGCGTGCGTGTGTGTGTGTGTGTGTGTGTGAACTTATACATGTAGCGAAAAAGAAGGAATTGTTCCGGAAGAAGTGTAAGTCTGCGTGTCGGTAACTTATACATATATATTTATAAATATATCTATATACGCACACGTACGGTGTGTACTCAAGATGAAAGGAGGAAAGACAAAATAAAAAAAAAAAAAAAAAAAAAAAGGAAATTAAAAAAAAAAGGTATAGCGCGGGAATGCGAACACCGTTATAACCCCGTGTGTGTAAACGTATGCGCGCAAGCGGACAGTATCGTACGTCTAAGGCAACGAATATAGACGCATATATAGAAGTGTACTTTCCATGTACAAAAAGGGGACTAAAATCGCAGTTCCGCGAGATGGCACAGCTTGAACACTTCGAAGCGGGCAAGTTGGCTAAAGAGTGCTCAAGCAAGTATTTTTTTTTTTTTTTTTTTTTTTTTATTTCGATTTATTCAAAATTAATTTTTCGAGATTTTAAACATATTTTTGTGTAATTATGACTGTATTTTATTATTATTGATAAATAATAAAATTGTATGAAGCAAACATAATTGTTAAATAAAATAAACATTTTGAAAATAATTTTATTTTATTTATATCATGAATATATTATCATTTTAATCGTTTTACTTTCACATTGGAAATAACATTTTTATTCAAATTTAACATTTAAATAAAAAAATATTAAAAATGACACTAATAATTTGTTTTATTTTTAAAAATAAATTAATCTATAAATGTAGATTATTTACATATATATTTAATTATATATATATATCGTAAATCTAGTTTAAATTAATAATTTATATAAATTATAATTATAATTAAAATGATGTGCAAAAATACTATAATTTATTATTTTATTTCGTAACATTTTAATGTTTTTTCAAACATAAAATAGTACAAATAAAATAAATTATCTCTAGTATAATAACAATAGATATAAAGATACAATATCCTTTTTCAATTGCACTAACAGATTAAAATGTATAGCAAATTCAATTTTGTCAAAATAAAATAAACTAAATAATATAAATAACATAGTTAAAATAAAAGAAATTTCAAAACTTTTTTGAAATATTTTAAAGTCAAGTTTTTTTTATTTTGTTATGAAAATTTGGCTACTTTTAATTTATATTCATAGACAATTTTGACGTTCGCGAGTCGTTTGTTATTCGTTTTTTTTTTTTTTCTTTTTTTTAAAGCGCTCCTCTTTTTTTTTTTTTTTTTTTGATAAAAAATACGCGCGACTTTACCTCCGTCGTCGCTCGTAGCTGACGATGCGGGACCAATGCCGCGCTTCGCTTACGTCCCTCTCCACGGGGACGTCGGAAAAGCTGCCGTTGTGCGACACAGCGAGAGTCACTCTCGCTCGAGCTTTGATCCAAGTTGGACGACTTGGGTCGAGAGACATTGGGAACCTCAGTCGTAAATACGTATTATTTTATATAAAATTTAAACTAAAAATAACTAAAATTTTTATTAGAAAATATAAATTAAGTTTTTTTTTTTTTTTTTTTTTTATCTAGAAGCAGTTTCTATTTTACTTGTGTTTACGCCGAAAATAAAATTTTAAATCTCTTTAACACTAGATTGCCGGAGCAAGTCAATTTGACTCATTTGTGATTTTAAAAATCTGCGGAAAATATATTTTTAAAAACAAAATTTATATGTAAAAATTGTTTTGAATAAAGTTTCTTTAAAATAGAATTGTATTTAAAACATTTTAAACATATATATTCCGTTTTAAAATATATTTTCAGCAGATTTTTAAAATCATAAATAAGTCAAATTGACTTGCTCCGGCAATCTAGTGTTAATTTCTTTAAGAAAAATGTGAATAATTTATGATGGAAAAAAAAAAATTTAGAGACATTTGAACGAGTCGCTCGGCATTTCTCAGCGCACTTCGCCTTTTGTGTACGGGCTGTATCAACGATGTACGTCAATTGCTTGAACGGAGCATTTCATTTGATACTTGTTAAATTTTTAGCGATTGAGTACTGCAAATAACGTCGCGGCTGCAAAGCTGTTGGATTTTTATTATGTCCCGATCGGCCTCGCAAAATTCCAAATAAATTTTCTATTGGATCCTGATTTAATCGCGATGTTAATAAGACCGCCTTTTTTCTTTCATATCTTTTCATTGCAAAAGGATACTATTTGCAGTTAAATAAAAACTATCAAAGCACGGCGAAGAACGCTTATTATCATTAAATTTTCAAGATTCTATCAAATTTAAACTATCTTTTAAATATTTAATAACTTGTGAATTTTTATCAGGTAAAGGACGGCATATTCCACGTAATTTAAAATATCATTTATAATTCGATTTAATTGTTTTTCGCTGACATTTTTATAGTAAACATAGTAAAATATAGGCTGTCTGCCTCTTAACATGAAAACTAAAACGTGATTATCGGTTTTTTGCACAGCGACCATATTCCCCAAGATCAGAGTAGCATTCAACAATATCTTTTTCCCAATTATAATTTAACAATGCCTTTATACTCATTTCATCCCAAAGGAAAATACATTCACGCTCTTTTTTTTTTTTTTTTTTTTTTTTTTTTTTTTTTTTTTTTTTTTTTTTTTTTTTTTTTTTTTTTTTTGATTCATAGAGGTTGTTTTTACTTTTAATAATTTTAACAAATCCTCTGTTTTTCCAAGCGCTAAATAAAGTTCGCTAATCCACTTTCGAATTAAACGAATACAAGAAAAACTAAATTTTTTATCATTTTGAAGAAAACCGTATACTTTTGAGGATTTATAAAAGAAAGATAAAGTAAGTTGCTTTTCTTTATTATCCCATTTTTTTTTTTTTTGTTTTTTTTTTTTTTTGTTTTTTTTTTTTTGTTTAACGTCATTAATTTGAATTTAAAAAAAATTGTAACACGTTTTCATTAAGCTGTTTTCAATTTTACGCTCTAAGTTATTTCGTTTGTTGTTTTAAAAGTTTTTTTTAATAATTTATTTTCGGCTTGTAATTTTTCTTAGCGATTTTTCGAAAGATTTTTTTACCAAGCTATCTATTTTATTATTATTTTTAGTATTTTTTTTTTTTTTTTTTTTTTTAATATTTTGCATTGAGCTTAAATTAAAATCCAACGTGCTTTCTATTCCAGAAAAGGTGAGTACATCTAAATTGATCAAATCTGTTTGTAAATTGTTAATTAACTGCGTAATATCTAGATCATTTAAATACGTATCGTTGGCATTACATACAAAATCAATATTGATAGTTTTAAAATTTTTACAATCATGCTAGCTTTTTAAATCAGTAACGGTAGTTTTATCAATTAGTAAAGCAATGTTTTTTAATTTTCTCATATTTGAAAAACTTAAACTTTTTATTATATATTCTAAAAAATATTCCGAACAAAGACGTTTACTGTCAAGCTGTTCTTTTATCGAATCATAAAACTTCAAGTTTCGGGAATATAAATCCATATTTGACGTTTACGGATTTTTATGTACGTTTATTATAATACATTGTAAGTGCAAAATAATAGATATTTAATGTTTACCTATAATTTAAAGTAGCATTTTAAAACAAAAAGAAAAGTAATAATATCTCACAGTCATTTAGCAGCAGGTTAAAGTAATATAAATTAATTTAATCTAATTTTAAACGAGTTTCGACCTTGCGCTACAGGCGTTGATAATGCCGTTTTATTTCATCGTATATAAGATATAATTAAATGATTTATCAGATTATATTTGTAATTTATAAGTTATTTTATTTTTGCTTTAAATATTTTTAATTAGATCATTTTTAATTATTTAAAATATAATGAAATATAATTTCAAATGTCATTCTTTATTGTGGCTAGATAAAATATATTGAATTCATACGCGCTGAAAATCATAATGTAAATAGCAAAAAAATATATTTCATAAATGCAAACCACATGGGTATAACAATTAATTACAATCGTCCAAACTCGATCTTTGTTTTTTTTTTTTTTTTCCATGTTTACAAATTCATCGAGAGCGTTCACTATAGTTGGCCGCCAAACAAATACTACACATCGTAACGTCTTCAAACTTGAAACTTAAGCTTTATAAGATTCGTTCTTTCTACTATAAAAATCTTTTCTAACCAACAACAGCCATCTATACGTCAGATCGGGTATTTATGGGACTACCCTCGTATATCGCGCAGTGCGTTCTCGTCGATTGAATTAAGATATATGTGTGCGCAAAATAGAGAGAGAGAGAGAGAGAGCGAAGGAAAAAAGCGCGAACCTTATACCTTTGCGTAACGCAAGAATCGACGAAGAGTTAATGGTAAGCGACGGTCGCACATTTCGCAACTTTGTCTCGAAAGCTCGTATTATATATGCATATACGAGCGAGTGTACTTTTTATTTCGATATTTAATAAACTCAATATGAGCGACACATCGTATACTGTCGCGACGAATTTACGAAGTCTTGCGCGTGTTAAAACTCACTGCGCGCGGCTTTAAAAATAATTTAAGGACCCGTTCCTTTTTCATTTTTTTCTTTTTCCCAACGCTCACGTACGATGTAATTGTTTCGTTTAACCGTAATTTATGTCGCGGGTACGTGTGTGTGCACGTGTTATTATACGTTTGTCAATGCCGTCGAGTAGTAAATGATTCGAGTGTAAGAAAAAAAAAAAAAAAAAAAAAAAAGAAAAGAAAAAAAATAGGTAATTTTAACGATGAATTTACATGTGTTACAAGTATTTTATTAGCGGTTCGTTTGCTTTTTTATTTTTTTATTTAAATAGATACTCTGCGCAAGAATCGATGAGAGTGATTTAAGTGTTTGAATTGCTGCAAATGTAGTAAATAATAATAATTTTTTATTTCTTTATGAATAAAGGCAAAGTTTAATGTTGATAGATTTTTTATTATTATTTTTTTTTTTATTTTTACCACATATATTATCAAAAAAAATGACCTTATGAATTATTTTTAAAGTTAATTTTTAAAACTTAATTAATACCAAATACATAATTTTCTTTTATTTTTAATCATTAATTTTTATATATTCAGCTTTTATACATAAGCTTTAACAAGATTAATTAATTTCAAAGACTCGAGCGATGCTTTAGCTTTATTTTTTTTTAATTAAGAATAAATTTCGCTGAGAATAATTAAAAAAACATTTATAACAATCAGCATGCACTTGACGCGTGAAATTTTCATAAAAATACGCATATATAGTACATCCACCAATAAATGCACAAAATCAGAGAAAAATATACAAGATGAGAGAAAAGCGAGTATATATAACGAACTAAGTACCGATGGTTATCGCATCGTATAATATATAAGTTACCTCTCGAAGTCCGTTGTACTATCTACACATCCACACAAGTGCGCGTTCACAAAGCCCACACACTCACAGCGTAGCCCTTGAAAAAAAAAAGACTTGACGAAAAGGTTGGACATATCCCGTGGCATGTAAACACACTCTATATAAATATATTTAAATCGAGCCTATAGTTAAAAGCGTTGCGGACGTTGCGCTCGATTCTACTTTCTTATCTACACACACATGCATATATATATATATATATATATAAATACGTTTATGGATCGCGAATGCCATACGAAAGTTTTCTATACTTGCGCCAGAACGCGTGTCCTCTGCACGCCTCAGATTTATTATCTCAAGGAACGTAGGACGCGAGAAAAAGAGAGAGAGAGAGAGAGAGAGAGAGAGAGAAATCGCCCACCAGGTTGCGAGTCTTCCCACGCATCGCTCATACTTGCCGATACCTCGCCTACTTAGCTCTACATATGTGTATGTGTATATTAAATGCTATAACCAACTTTTGTAGGCTATAAATTTATATATCGATATAAATTGAATTATTATATAGGGTATGGGGGGGGGGGGGGAGAGTAAAATAAATGAAAATATATTTCGTGATCTGAAAGACAACAAGGCCTATATTAAATAATTATAAAAAAAGATCACGATTATACGATTTCTTTCTATAAGGGCGGGCACCAGGCACGATGCTCTAGTCGCAAATTCGAAATTCCGTTGGGCTGACTATGCTCAGCAGCGGGACGCGAGTTCATGCAACGAACACGAGGCGAGTCGAAAAGAGGGAAATAATTGCAAATTGACAGCCATCAACAGTGAATTTGTAAACATGGAAAAAATTGATCATCGTTACGTGATACAATACTTCCATTTGAAGGGTCTCAGTCCAACTAATATCAAAGCCGAGCTAGATTACATTCTGGGGGAGTCTGCTCTTTCGTTTATAACAGTAAAATATTGGGTGTACGAGCTGTCGAGATGAACATCGCAGTGGTCGATCAAATGAGATGACCACACCAGAAATGGTGAAAAAAATCTACAAAACAGTATTGGATGACCGATTGGAAACACGCGATCGATCGAAAACACGCAAGCTAGTAGATATGGTAGGCATTTTGAAAAGCGCTGAACATCGCATGTTAACTAAAAATTTTGAAATGAGAAAGCTGTGCGCAAAATGGGTGTTGCGTTTGCTCACAATGGAACAAAAACAGCGTTGTAAGGATATTTCAATCGAGGGTTTAGCGCTGTTTCACATCAATAAAGCCCCATTTTGTCGATTCATAACCATGGATGAAACATGGGTCCATCACTTTACACCTGAGACAAAAGAGGAGTCAAAACAATGGACTGGAAAGGAAGAATCCGTTCCAAAGAAGGCTCTATCTGCAGGCAAAGTCATGGCGTCAGTTTTTTTGGAATGCGCGTGGAATAATTTTCATTGATTATCTTCAAACAGGAAAAACAATCAACAACGAGTATTATGCAAACATATTGCAACGTTTGAGCGATGAAATCAAGAAAAAACGGCCATATTTGGCTAAAAAGAAAGTATTGTTACATCAAGACAATGCATCAGCTCACACATCCGTTATCGCGATGGCCAAAATCAATGAGTTAAAGTTCGAATTGTTTCCTCAAGCTCCCTATTTACCAGATCTAACTCCCTCGGATTATTTTCTTTTTCCAAACTTGAAAAAATGACGGATCTTAAATAAAATGGACGGGTCTTACTATAAACAGGGTATCGAAGCTATCGAACATCGTTGGAAAAAGTGTATCGAACTTAAAGGAGACAAGTTTTAGAGTTTTTTACCAAAAATTTTTGTCTTTTTCTTGTTAGGCCGGGTACTTCTGGGACCACCCTCTTATAATGAAGTATTACAAGTTGTACATAATTATATTTATTAATTCATGTAATTTTGTAAGTAGAGTCATAGCATATTACCTGTTAATAATTGTTATGATAAAATTAATCGTTTACAAATGTATCTCTAATCTACAAAACAATAATATTTAATTCAATATACAGGGTGCGTACGGTATTTGAGGACAACTTGAGAGTAAAATTAATTAGCTTGTATTTTTAATAAAATTTAATGAAATTTTAGGAATTTTTTATACAACGTTAAATTAATATATGGCTATAAAGTTATTCAATAAAATCGCCATTAGCAGCAATAACCTCTTTGATACGGGTCCGGAAACGATTACATGCCCGAATCAAATGCTCCTTGTTCATATTGACCATAACGGCATTAATAGCAGTCTTCAGCGAAGAAGTGGTGTTATGAGGACGCTTATTGGTCTCACGCTCAACTACGCCCCATACGTAATAATCCAAAGGATTAAGGTCTGGGGAGCTAGGTGGCCATAGGTTCGGTGTTATGTGGTCATGAAAATTTTCGGCCATCCAATCTTGTGTCGCCATCGCTTTATGTGAAGGAGCAGAGTCTTGTTGAAAAATGTATGGTCTGCCTCCGCTTACATTGTCTATCCAGGGTTTCACTACCGTCTCCAAAACCTCGATGTATGCAACAGAGTTCACTCGAAGTCCTTGAGTAAAAAAGTGTGGTGGCATAACATGTCCTTCGTTGCTGACAACACCTAAAACCATAACAGTGGCTGGAAATTTTGTGTGCATAACAACAGGAACCTCCGTAGGATTTGAACATAGCCATCTGTCATTTCTACGATTGGTCTTTTGATCTTGGTCAAAATCTTTTTCATCGGAAAAAAACGATAACATTTTAGGCGCCTCAGGGTGTTTGATTTTGTTTAAAAGACGTTTTGATCGGAGAACTCTCTGTTCCCGTGTTCGTTCCGACATGAACTGTCCTCTGCGCATCACGTAAGACTTATACCGAAGGTTTTCGTGGACAACTCTACGAATAAGGCGCTCAGAAACATGAAGCTCACTTGCAAGGACCCTCATTGATTTTGAAGGGTCCTCGTCTATGATCGCTTGCACTTGCTCTAAAAATTCTGCAGATCGGACAGTGTCAGAACGTTGTTCGTACTTTTTGCGTTTTGCAACCGATTCTGTATCGCCTCCTGATGCTTCCAATTCACGGCGAACCTTATGCACGAATGAACGGGCGCAATTAAGAAAATTAGAGATCTCTAAATCTGTATGGTTCGCACATATAGCGACGATGACAGCATGTCTCTTCATTTCTTGAGTGATGTTGTAGTCCGCCATTTCTTATCTGAAAAGGAAAAAAAATTTAAAAAAAAATTCGCGAAGTTATAGTCACATTTATGCATGTCCTCAAATACCGTACGCACCCTGTAAATAATTTTTCATTGCGATTAATAAAAATCTGTTATCTTATAATTAATAAAAAATTTAGAAATTTAGAAACTCTTTTGCTTTGATTTTTTTTTTATTATTTGAGATTTGAATAGTACATTTTGTTATATTCTTTGGTCGTCCTGCTATCTTTATTGATGATGGCAATGAGATAACTTCATTATTAACGAGTTCTTTATCTTTTTTTCATTTTATTTCAGTATTAAATCTATATTTTTAATAATACTTCCCTATAAATCTATCTCAATGCCATTGCTCTAAGCGTAGTCTATATTTTATAAAAGAATTAATCTGCATAAGCGTTTCTCTTTCGAGGCTGAGTTTTTATAATTTTTTTAATTTTTTCAGACTTCGGTAAGCATTGTTTTAATTTGAATCGATTGGGTTAATACTGGTATTTCTACCTGATACATGTTAAAAGGTGATATAGTAGATGATCGTTTGGTTGACCGAGATTCTTTTGGGAGAGATTTTGATGACGTTGATGAGGATTTTATTGAAAAAGATTTTGTTATTGAAAACTTGATCGATAAAGATTTTAATAAAGACTTTTCTAAAATTCTTCATCTATTTTTCTAGTGGAGATTTCCTTAAAGAACCATGCAATGATTGAAGCATAGGTTGATTAACAATGTTGTATTCTTTTGTCCATCTTTTTGAACATAAACTTATTAGATAATGGTAATTTAAAATGCCTTCTGGTGGCAAAGATATAACGGTAAGGAAGTTTATTTGATTTATACTCGTTGCATTCATACATTTCTGTACCATATCTTAAAGCAGCATATCTGCATTGAATCCAAAATACTATTAGAGTATTATTAAATTCCCATAGAATTCATTGGATTCGACCTTTCATATTCAGCAAGGACTAAATTGAATTCTGGTTGAGCTCAATATTTTTTATATAAATCTTTATTAGATCCACAAGCATAGCTTTTTGAATATATTTTAAACATATCCTGACCAGCATTGTATTTGATAAACTCATTTCTTCTATTTTAATACCGAAAAAATCCATCACAAAAGACTTTTAACGTATTCAGAGGTTTAATTTCAGATTTAAGTCTTGCATTAATTGTTTCGATAGCATTATTTGTATTATCGCTGAAATTATTGTTCCTTGTTGAATATCTGGTCCATTCTACGCGAATCGGATTCCAGTTCGCATTAAAATAAGAAATTACTAGTTTTAATTTAATTTCACACAATTGTTTGTACAAAGAATCATATTCTTTTTTAGAATTACTTTTTATAAGTCTATCCAAAATATCTACAACAATATCTCTTTGAGCAAAAGTGATTTTCATATTAGACGTTGTGATGGTGCGTGAAAAAAATTTTCAAAACGTGAAATTCACAGATGTACAACGACACCTTTGGAAATAAATTTTTTATAATTCCTCATTCTGTTAAATCTTTGTCAGTTATAAAACATAGAAACTGCTTGCATGCATCTATCTTATTATTGTCTGCTATAAATAATTTTAAAACCGCTTTTAGAGTGGTTTCTTGCTCGTTAGCAAGCAAACTAACACCAACAATTTGGGCAGCCTTGTTTACATCGCGGATAGCGATAATCATTACAACCAAATTTCTTTTTAGCAGTTTATACGTTGTGTCGATAAATACTATTTCTGACCAACTAGCAAAAGCCTGACGCATTTCTTTTGTTGAAAAATAAAGGGCTTTAAAAACTTTTTTCTGAGAATTATCAATTTCAGTTTGTTCTTCATATAACACTGAAACATTGGCATCTGTTAGAAAAAGGTTAAAATGCACGTTAGTGCTTGTCATAAGATTACATTTGAAATGATAATAAAAAAAACATCGCACAGAAAAGAATTAATATAATTCAAAATTAATTTTTACGTAAGTAGAAACAACAAAATTGAGCAAATTCAAGAGATTTACTTGCAGAAAAAAAAATAAGTAGACAAAAAATTATATTAATGAACGACAAAGAACCAAAAAGCCAAACTCGCAATTTTAATTAATATTTGGTGTGGCTAAAAAGAAACAGATTCAACATGGGAGATTAGAAGGAAATTAGAAGTTTTACTTACTATATGTATTTTTCAAAACATTGATTACTGTATCCAAGTAATCATCTTTCTTATTTTTTAATAGCTGGGCCAAATTTTGTAGATTTTCAGCAGTTGTTACAATATAACGAATATTACAATCTTGTAAAAGTAAATCTTGTATTGTTGGTTTTGGAGCGTTCATTGATAATAGTTTTTTTCTTCACATAATTCATTAATTCTGGAAAATAAATTTTGCGATTTTCAGGTAAATATTCATAAAATGCCTGAAACAAAATTACGAAATAAATATGTTTTAATAGAATAGTAATATTAATTTAATTTGTAATCATTGATTGTCTGAGATCGATGCAAGATAAATATAGGCTATACAATCACATTTTATAATTTTGAATATAATAAAATAAAAATATTGTATAATATACAATAATCTTTTTTTTATTGAAAAGAAATTGTTTTTTTAGCATGAAAATACTTTAATAATGGGAATAAATACCGAAATAATGTGTTTCGAATCCGATCAGCATTTGGATCTGCATTTTCATTTTTTTCTTTTGCCCTCTAATATTTATGTCTGTTTGAACCAAATTTACAATTCAATCTTATATTTACATAGTGGCGTTTTTCGTTTGTTCCTTCTATTGGACTATAAGCCAATGTTCGATCACAATGCCGAACGAATAATTGTTTAAAATTTTTTTTATATTCTTTTAGAAGCTTTTGAAAGGTGGGCAAATCTTCAAATTCTTCACCTATTTTTATTTCATGTAGATGTGGACTATTTGTCAATTGAATTTGCCAGTCACAAATTAAGATAGTCTTATAGCATTACAAGCCAATATATTTCATCAAAATCTTAAGCTGTAAATTAATTATTAAACTAAAAATATGTCATTTTTGTATAACTATGCAAAATTTACAGACTATGGTATCTATATTCATTGAATTTTTTAAAATTTATCTTTGAAATTTATTAATAGCAACAAACTAGCATATAACAGTGTTAAGTTAAAAAATTATAAATATTCATAATTATCATTGTATTGCATATAATGAACGTAATTTTAAAATAAAAATTTATTATCTCGTTACCTACAGAATAATGTTTTTTTTTTTTTTTTTTTGTTTTTCTTTACTTTAAGCCCAAAAAATAATTTTAATTGTGGGAAATCAACATCGTCAAAGTCTTGATTATCTGTACTCTACATATGTATTTTTTGTATATTTTATTCTAAAAATGTAGATCTTAAGCGTAAAAAACTAATTCTCAAGTTAAACAGTTAAGGTTCACCAGCTCCTGTTTTTTTTTTAAACTAAATGTGACTAAATAAAAATAAATAACCTCGTATTCTGTAATTGATCACCCAGGTGCTGCTTCTTGGCCAACGATGGACAGAGGTTACGATGAAAGCACTGGTGCACAGTTATTTAATTATTCTCTTCTTCCTCTTGCTAATTTATATGATTATTTTCTTTTACAGGTTACGATGAGGGGTAGGAGAGCAAGTGACAAGGCAGGATTTGACGGTAGGTGGGGTTCTTCGCCGCAACTAAATACGTAAGTGTCGTTTCAATCTTCTTTTCCGTTACGTCAACTAATTACTTATGTCATTTTACATCTTATTCAATCCATGAGAGACAGCAGGCGATGGTAACAGGCCAAGAAAGGGACAGCGAGGGACAACGGGACCAGGGTGAGCAAGATATCGTTCTGATTTTTGTAACTTTTATAACGCTAACTTTTTATCTTGTAACTAATCTATTATCTTGCATGTCCGTATTTTGCATGTTTAACTTCCTTTTATCTATCTCTCTTTCCAACTATTTAGTTATGCCACAATAGCAGAGCGCACGTTTACGCGCAATGTTCTACTATTATGCCTAACTTCTCTTTACATTCCTATTTTATCCTGAATAATTTGTGAAAATTATATTTTATTAATATTTTATATGTTTTTCAGATCCAAGAGGATAAGCTGGATTTCAAAAATAAATTTATAATTTTTTAAGGGAACAACATACTAAATGTGTGATGTTGAATTAATTTTTTATTTAAAAAAAAAAAAAAAAAAAAAAAAAATAATAATAATGACGTTGTACAAGTTTGAAAAAATTATATATATATTAAAAAAATTTGTAATCGTGTTATTTGTTACATTAAAATAAAAAAAAAAAAAAAGTAAACAACTTATAAACGCGCTAAACATTAATCGTACAACAGTAAAAGAAGACTCGGTAGCAGCTGACGCACACACACACATACACGCGCGCGCGGGAGCACACAGGAACTTAAACAAAACGAAAAAGCAGAAAACGACGACGACATATCGATGTTACTATACGTTACATCCGATTCGCTTAACGGCACAATACAGTAACAATAAAATTCCAATCGCTCGCGTGCACGCACACACACACACACACAAATACACACGCACTCGACCGCGAGCGAGTTAAACGTATACCGCGCTGGAACGGCAGCAACAGCAGCCGCAGAACTCGGAAAAATATCTTTATTATCTTGTCGATTTACAAATAAACGGTAAGCCGCTCTTTGCACGGATGAGTCTTGCGCGCTCGGGCGTTTATCACTTTTAACGAGCGATAAAACGCATAGAGCTATGTAGATATATGTGTGTATGTGTGTGTGTGTGTGTGTGTGTGCGCGAAAAATGAGAACACGCAGCGCGCGCTCGCGCGGTTACGTTTATAAATCGATGTTTCATGACGCGACGGCATTAAGTATATACACACATACATTTGAGGTATATATTATATACAAACGCGTACGTTTAACGCACGTGGATTACGAGTTAGCGTATATCTATATATGTATACATGTATATCGAAGAATAGTCCATTATGCTTATACGCGTGTACAGAGACGGAGAGAGGAGGCGCGAGATAAGCTAACCAAGATGCAAAAATGAAAACGCGAGCGTCGACACGAGATAAACATTTTTTTTTAATTTATATGTTGAAAAAGTGACGGGAAAGAGAAGGAGACTACGCATTATATATGAATGTACGGTATTTAAAGTGAGTTTACGCGCCTCCGTAAATTAAATTAATATTCTCGAGTGAACGAGGGTATTAAATTATTTAATGTTCCATTCTGTTTTAAATTAATAATTTTCTCCTTCCTTTTTTTTATTGTTTTTTTTTTTGCTTTTTTTTTTTTTTTTTTTTTTTTTTTTTTTTTTTTTAATTTTTAACGAACTCGTTTTCTCGTTCGGTTATTTCTTTGGTAATCCCCTACTTTTATTTGATTACTCGTGGTTGTTTTTCTCTCAAACATAATTCGCATTCGTTTGATATATATATATATATATATATATATATATATATTTTCAAAATTTATGAGCGTAAGAAACAAAGAGCTTTAAATAATTGCCGCCGTTTGAATGAATAAAGTAACAGGAAACGTTTAAAAACTATATTCTACTTGTTGCGTTCATAAAATCATATGTGAAATTATTGAATCGCGATATATAAAGTTAACTTATTTCAAAGATTCAAATTTCAATGATTTTTCACGAAACGATTTTATCAAAGGGTAATTAAAATGATTAATTTAAAAATTTCTTTAACTAATCTCATTTAAAATAATTTCGATAGTATAGTCTTATAAAAAAATCCTGTATTTAATACACGAAATATCACATGAGTCTTTAAAGCCATACACAAGATTAACGACATAATTATCGTTATAAATTCAACCTGTAAATAAATTTATTCGAATCGCATTCGACTTTATGACTGATATTCAAGCTCATTTTATATTCTCCTTTTCGTTTACCACATCCGCGTAAATTCATTTATTCGAATACAACAGATTTTCGAATCTTTCTCTTCATCTCTCTCGCTCTCTCTCTCTCTCTCTCTCTCGCGGTGATGTATACATACTTTAAATCAAGGTGACGACGTCGCAAGTCGTGCGATCGAGTCGTTCTCACGCGGTGAAACATAACGAAAGGACACAACGACCGAGTTTGGATCCTTGATATGCAACTGTGAGTTTAAGGCCGATTGCTTTTTTTCTTTTTTTTTTTTTTTTTTTTTCGCCCACGAGCTTAAACAATTTTTATCGGATGAATCTTTGAGAAATCGAAAGGGCTTATTGTGCGAACGGCTAATGTGTGGATGTTATTTTTATTGGTTTTAATTGTCTTGAAAACGTTTTTCAATTGTACAATTTTCAATTAAAGCAATATATCTACAATTATTGTTTAGAATTTAATATTTTATACTCTTTCAACTTGTAACAGAGTCAACAAAGCATCAATGATTAGTTTTATTCTTAAAATAAAAATTTCTTAAATAATTTTTTAACGATTATTATTAATCAATAAAAATTATGAAATTAAATGAACGCGTAAAACTGTAAAAGTAATTTATTTTATACATATATATATATATATATATATATTCATAAAACACATAATTGTTCTTGCAATAGAAATAAAAAATTTTTAATTTGTTAAAATTGTATTAAATATATTGTAATGTAAAAAAATAAATAAATAAATAAATAAATAAAATTTTCCAATTGGTAAATGAAATTAAAAATTATTTTTATATAGAATTAGAAATTTTATATAATAGGTATAAGGGTCAATATTAAACGTATTTATGTTAGAGTAATATATTTTAATCATTGATCTTCTTTCTAAGTCTAAATTTACAAAATTTAATTAAGAATCAATACAAAAATAAAACATTATATACACAAAATTACTGCGATTACAAATGTATTATTATTACTTTCAAAAAAAAAAAAATAAATAAAATAAAATAAAATAAATCCGATTATTATTTATTTTACGTTATTTTGTAACCGACTTTTAAAACTTTAATTTTATGAATAATGAGATCATTTTGCGTCAATGTTTCATCATCGGGTATCTAAATATTTAGTAAGAACAGAAAGAAATAAAAGGATAAAGAAAAATTTATTACTTTATATAACAAACTCACACAACTCACACACAACGAATAATAATACTCAATTAAAAGACCAATTTATCATAAGTGTGTGCGTGTATATACACGTTTCTCACTAAAATCTCAACATATCCTGATTTCACTTCTTCCTTCCTAACTCTTACTCCGCTGACTTTATAAATACCGTTTCTTTGTGCCTTTTTTTTCTCTCTCTCTCTCTCTCTCTCCGTCTTCTACACCTATAGTCTAAACGTACTTTCCGTTTTGTTGAGCCGCAACTAAATGTACACACATACGTACGAATACACACACGCGGGGTTTCCCGGACGCGGCTAATGTTTTCCAAATGCGCTAAATCACGACTCGAGCATTTGCGCACCGGTGAGAGAAATCGAACGTTTTTAAGCGATGATAAGGCGTTCGATGTATCGCCAACTCGAGCGCGTTACAAATTTGGTTAAGGAAACAGGATATATCGCTGTATTTTTTTTTTTTTTTTATTTTTTTTTTTTATGGTATTTTATTTAAGATTTAATTATTTTAATTTTAATGTTTTATAAACACGACGATGGTATTGTAAAGATAGAAAAGAGGCTCGGGAGTCATTTTTGGGGATATTCTTTTTGCGCAAGATTTAACATTTTTAATTAATTTATTTTTATTCGTTATCGTTTATTTTAACGATCGTAGATTGTTTTATATCACTTTTGATGATTATTTTCAACAAAATCACTAAATGTAATTTTGACAAATGTTAAAAATAAAATTTAATTACGATTCGATAAAAAGCTTACGATTTTCATTAAACAAACATACGAGATAATTTTTACAAAAACAATATCCTTTTCTTAATTCCCACACGTTCGTAAAAACTAAAAAAAAAAGAAGAAGATGAAGAAGAAGAATAATATGATCAATTGAAAAGATGAAAATCCTGTAAGGATAATTTATTTTATTGCGAGCATATAAACTTTTATAATTAGCTAAAAGGTTGTGATCTCCTCCCACAAAATAAAAACATTACCGAGCCGACAATTTCCGGTCACATCTCATCTATATATATGTATACATGCACACACACACACACATACACATACACATACACATACACATATATATACAGCTTTTCTCCTTTTTCTTTATTTATCGCGAAGTGTACGCAGGACGAACGCGTCGTGTTGGTGTAAGCGCGATATTCACCCGGTGTATAATCGAAAGTGTAAATTATTAGTAAGTACCGATCAACTTATTTCTTCTCCTTCTTTTATTTCTCATTTGCGTACAGTGATTTAACTCGTGGCTATTAAACTCGTAAATTCGTAAGTTGAGCGATTTTGTTGTTTGGCAAAATTATATACAATATTTACGGTGTTTTCAAAATTATTAAAATCGTTCTATTTATTTTATTTATCTTTATATTTCGTCTCATTTTGAAAAATTCACTGAAAATAGCCGAGATTTGTTCAACAATTGTCTATTGAAGAAGATGTGTTTTACGTGAATGACTATTTTATTGAGATAAAGGATAAATGAATAGACTGTCGAATTGTAAAAAAATAAAAATTATAAGAACAATTTCGTTTATTTATTTTTAATAGCCGTAAATTTTAAATACAATGCATTGGTAAAATTCAAAGCCTTTTCTTTTTTTATATATTTTCAAAAAAATTTACGAATAAATATAAAATAATAAATTAAGACATTTCCAGTTAAGTTACGATTGTAAAAAAAAAAAAAAAAAAAAAAAAAAAAAACTAAAAATCACGATTCAATATAAAAAGAAAAAAAAAGAAAAAGTGCAGCTAGAGCGAACCGTTTGTAATTTATCATTGTCATTCTTAAATTTTTCCTTGACAAAAGAAAGAGAGAGAGAGAGAGAGAGTGAGAGAGGGGGAGGGAGGGGGGAGAGAGTGAGTGGGAAGGAAAAAACGAAAAAAATAAAAAGAAGTCGGAATTTAAATAACGTGCTCTGATCAACGGTATATCCGACCTTATAAAAATGCGTTGGACTAGTTTACTGGCTTTTATTTTTACACCGGCAAAGCCCCATCACGTATACCCGGTGGGCATCTTCTTTGTAAAAAGGCAGAGCTTAGGTTAGGTTTTATCTAGATTGATCAACGGGGGCCTATCGTTACTTGCACGCGATGCACCTCTTCACCGACAGCTTTGTGTATGTATGTTTGTGTGTGTGTTTGTTTGTGTCTACTGTCAAGCGCACGTTCAAAAAATTTCCTTCTTTTTTTCTTTTTCGGCGCAAAATAATAAAAAGAGAGTAAGGAAGAAAAATTTTTGATCCAACGTTAATGTATCTCATGGAGCAATCGATATTAAAATTTTAATTTTTTTTTTTTTTTGTAAAATTATGTTTTCGAAGGTATTTCAAATTTATCGATCGACCTGCATACGTGTATATTTATAATATTTGTAGTTTAATAACATTGGAGTCTTTCTTGATAAAATTATTTAAATGATTTTATCCTATAAATCGTTTAAACGTCATTTTAAATTTGTTTTAAATGTTTAAAAACTATAATGCGTGTTATTCGCATTGAATTTTTGAATAGTAGTTATTCTAAACCGAGTATAGAATTTTTTATATTTTAGACATTTTAGCGTATTGTAATTGATAAAATGTTTAACTAATCACTCGACAATATTTATTCAATTTTCTCATTCATTTTTTCATTAAAATTCTTTTATAACGCTTATATACTAATAATGTTTTTTTTTATATATTCTTAAACCCATATAAAAAAAAAAAAAAAAAAAAAAAATAAAAAATACAAAATTATCGATTTGCAGTTAATCGTCGAGTCGCAAACCGTAAAAATTATTTCCCTCGCTTTTTACAAATCTCTCTCACAACGAGAGTCCAATCTAAAAACGTTTACAGTGTCGTATGATTAGGGTAACATTAACGTGACGCGAAGAAGGAAAAAAAAAAAAAAAAAAAAAAAAACAAGAAATAAACAATTATATCTAGCACGACGTGCTTGTTAAGCTTAAGTACATATCGATTGGCAATATATTCAAGATACACACGAGAGAGATAGAGCTGATATTAATCGCAATAACGATTATCTTTTATTACGCTTTTCCAGTTAATTGTTTTACGATTGTTATTACATTGAATCAAATGAATATTACGGAGGTTTTACGTTTATTCCGATGGTAATTTTCGATAAGTTGAATGTTTTTAAAATTAATTACATGTGTCTTCCGCGCAATTTCTTCTTCTCTTTTTTTTTTTTTTTTTTTTTTTTTACGTAAATAGTTACAAATATAATTAAATGATTACTATAATAAATAAATAATTTATAGTTTATCTTTTATCTTATTATTGGCAATTGAGAGCGTCACAAATGTTAAATAATTAAAATTTATTGTAATCGACGATTGAATTAAAAAAAAAAAAAAAAAAAAATCTAGTGTATCATAATTTTAAATTTGTTCGATTACTTTTTTTTACTGCATTACTGTAGAATATCTTTGCTATAACATTTAAAAATACGTTTTATAGTATATAAATAAGTATAACTCAAATTTTATCACAACGAATTTTTGCCAATGTATTTCAAACGATTTGTTAAAACAATTATTATACATTTTTTTCATACATATAATTTTTTACACATTATCAAAATTTATTCATTATCGATCGAATTATTATCAAAACATGTAAATTTCTCACGACGTATAAAACATTCATTCGAAAACGAGAAAAAAAAAAAAAAAATAAAAAACAAGAATTATCAGCATAAAATCCAAGGAGCGCAATTAATAAGCGACGCGCAGCTTATGAGATATATTTCGTCCCTTCTCAAAGGATTTAAAACAAAGCGATCGGATATCGAACGCGTACGTACATAGGCATTAACCAAGACAAGAGTATATAATCGCGTTATCGGGTCACACTGTATACGTATATATATATATACTTAACTCGCGATTCTCCTCCTCTTCCGGAACTCGTCTCGCGATGATGTTGCCGGGAAACGCGCGACTTGCACGGCTCCTTTTCACTCTCGATTTCACGAGCATCTAACTCTCGCGAGCGGGCCTCCATACATCGTATACCTTGAAAAAATCCTTTGTTGCAAATTTATACCCATGCAGCCTTAAGGTTATTATTATTCGCGTGTAATAAATAATCTATACCTCTGGTTCTCTCGATCCGCGCTCGGCAAAATTCGCGCTCGGTCACTCGTTTTTTCCTCACCGCTTCGGTGACTCATTCGCTTACGTTGACCATTATATATATATATATGCATTATCGTATAAATAGTGAGAAACGTTTCTTTTTATCTTTTTTTTTTTATTTTGCGTGTATATATATACCAGGCTGTTCAATAAGTTTTGCGGTTCGATAAGAAAAACACAATTTTATGGTTTAAAATACACTTTATTATTCAGTATAGTCTCCCTGAACATCAATACACTTGTTCCAACGAGATTCCAATTTATGAATTCCATCCCTAAAGCGAGAATCTGGAAGGGCTGCAAAATACGCTTCCACATCTGTTATGACCTCATCATTTGATGAAAAACGCTTTCCACGCAGGAATTTTTTTAGGTCTGGAAACAGATGGAAGTCGCTAGGGGCCAAATCTGATGAAAAAGGATTTTTTTCATCTGCAAACCGGCTCTTTTTCACGAATTTTTTCAGCTTCAGCTGGTCTAAAAGGTTACAATAATATTCAGAATTTATTGTTTTACCAGTTTGCAAGTAATCCACAAACAAAATTCCTTTCGCATCCCAAAAAACTGATGCTAACACTTTCTTGGCCGATTTCTGGACACGAACTCGTTTCGGAGCCGAAGAACCAGGTTCACACCACTCTTTAGCCTCTT